>CABHPH010107322.1:14897-39431 GCA_902168325.1 Peromyscus nudipes | reverse complement strand
TGTGTGTGTGTGTGTGTGTGTGTGTGTGTGTGTGTGTGTGCGCGCTGTCCACAGCTGGGTAATGAATTCTTGTCCACCAAGCTCTGGCACAGAATTCAGGCATTTACTTTGACTTATTTTTTAGTTTCCTCATCGGCAAATCACAGAAAATGAGACACCTTCCTGACAGGTTATGGGAGGATGGTTGGAATGAAAGCTGAATGTGTGACAGTGAGATTCCATTGATGTCACTGCTCAGAGAGGTTCAGGACTCCATCCAGCATGACTCTTCAGAGTCCCATGATTAATAAATGGTTTTAACTAACATGCTTGCCTGAAAGGTCTGCGTCCAACTTAAACTTCCCTGCAGGGATGTGGAATGCCCTCCTGGATGGGGTGCAGCTCCCCAAATTACTAGGTCTTTTGTGGACATTTCTGATTAGGATGGTGAAACACCACAGAGGGCATGGGTTAGGAAAGGGGTTAGGGTGCATCTGCCCATGATTTTATTTTTGCAATGTAGGACCAAAGGCTGAAACTTTTCATGACTAGCCCTGGTCAGCCCTGAGCTCTTTATCACTCCTGAGGTGCGGCTGGGACTGGGGACAGTTCTTAATAAGGAGGAGCAAATGTCTGAGTGGATGGAAGAATGAGAGGGTGGAGAGATAGGAAAGCACATGTGTGGATAGGACTATGAATCGATAGACGGATGGATGGATAGACAGATGGATGGATGGATGCATGCATTCAGAGATGAATGGATTGTATTGATGAGTCACATATATATGTGTAAATTAAGAGACAGATAAACAGGAATGCATGGACTTGGCTTAATACACATAGAAAGTATTTTAGGGGTTAATTTGGTACCAAGATTCCAAGGAGAGAATCCAGATGGTCACTGATGAGCTAGGACCATGAGACCCCAAGAATTACTCTCACGACAGCAGATTTCTGGGAAGGGACCAGCAGAGGTAGAAGTAGGGATGGGAAGAGAAGGGTTGGCAGCAGCTGTCTCTGTCACCCGCACACGTCAGAGAAGCCGTGCTGATGGTTACAGTTGTCAGAGTTCATCCTTACCCAGTGCTGTTGCACAGTCCTCCTCACCCAGTGCTGTTGCTCAGTCTTCCTCACCCAGTGCTGTGGTCACAGTCCTCCTCATCCAGTACTGTGGTCACAGTCCTCCTCAGGACTGTTGCACAGTCCTCCTCACCCAGCACAAGAGGCAATTGTTTATCTTTTCTTGTTTTTAAGATGGGATCCCGTGTATCTCAGGGTACCTTTAATCACCTATGTATCTGAAGATGACTTTTTAAACGTCATTTTTAATCGTGTGTGTGTGTGTGTGTGTGTGTGTGTGTGTGTGTGTGTGTGTGGTCATATGTGTGCACAGCATGTTCGTAGAGGTCGGCTTCAGGTCTCAGTCACAGTCATCACCTTGCACTTTGAGACAGGATCTCCTGGTGCTCACGGCTGTTACAGGAGCTAAGATTCTCTTTCTTTGCCTCTTATCTCATGGTTGGAATGCTGGGATTACTATTCCGTGTTATCACATCCAGCTTTACCTGGAGTCTGGGAATCTGAACTCACGTCCTCACCTTGGCTTGGCAAGGGCTTCACCCACTGAGGCACCTCCCCAGCCCTCATGCCTGGCTTTCATTTGTCTCTTTTTGATCAAATAAAGCAAGTGGGACAAGACAAGTAAGAACAAACAGAAGACAAAATCCAAACACACATACTTGAGAGGCTGAATAACATATATGAGAGGCAGGACTCAAACCTGGGTCTCTGAGGCTCCCAAAGTCATGTCAGCTGGCTTTGTGGCCTCTGCAGAGACAGACACTAGCAGCCAGGCTCTGCCACTCTTAAGCATACTGCCTCTAACAGGGGCAATGGAGCAGGTTTTTGGAGAACAGTGTGCCTTCAGGATAGCAGCTTTGAGATTGAGCCTGTCTGCTTGTGGGGCTGATAAAGCAAAGCCTATGAAGTCAGCTACAGAAATGCCTCGGGCCCTTCTTCTGAGAAGAAAGGCTGTCCCTGTTGGTCTGGGCACAGCTCTCCTCCTGCTTAGCCCCAAATGGCCTCAGGCTGCTCATTCATTATCCTCCCAGTGCCCTGCCCCATTTGGTGGACTAGACAGGGGGGGGGGGGCGAGAGCGAGGCTGACGGGGGCAGCAGCTCAGACCCACCCTCCTCCAAGGACAAAGAGCAGCCCCTCTTCCCTCAATGGAGAGGCCCCTCCCTCTACAGGCTGAAGACTGGGAAGGAAGGCTTGTTGCTCAGTACCTGTAATTTGCACAGAGGGAGTTCAGCTATTTCAGAGAGCAGAGGTACTAGAAATACCCGTGTGGTGGGGAACACCGATGCCTCCTCCCACACCACCCTCAGAATCTAGGGTAGTAAAGGGTGAACGTTCCATCAAGGTGACATTGATTTTAGAAAAGATTAAAAAAAAATTGGCACCAATCTTTCTAAATGCTGGACAAAGGAACACAGAAACTAAAAGGCAAACAGACCTGCAGGAATCTACTTTCTCCCAGGACAGGGCAGCAACACCTCTAGGTATAAGGCTCCCCTAAGTTCCAGGGCTCAGGGATCCCCTGCTAAGATGCAGACTCTGATTCTCTGCCCTTCTGGGGTGGGAGAGGGAGACTGGAGTTCTGCATTTCTCTCCAGTTTTCCAGAAACCCCAATGCTTGTCCCTTGAGCCACAATGGGTCCCAAAGAAGTCATCTTTCTCCAGGGTAGGTTCCTCCCTGCACAGCTGTGGTCAGCTGTCCTGCAGATTCCCCAGGGAGGAAGCTGTCTCCTCTGAGTGATAGTCCAGTTGGGCAGTACTGACCGGACACTGCTCTGACAGCTTGAGTTTATATGTCCTTATCAGGAAAGAGATTTTTCTCAGGGGAACAACCACAGCCTAGGAACTCCTGGGACTAGCTTTCCCTAGGGAGCAATCCTCCAAGGACCAGCAGAGTAGAGACAGGTCCTGTTTCATGAGTGCTGCATATCTGTTCCTGTGGAATAGATTACTGGAGTTAGTCTTGAATGCTGTCTCTTCTCCAGACAGACCATTTGGAATTAGTACTTCAAATCTCCTCAGAGTTAATGAAGACTTTGGGCAGATCACTGGGTCAGCAGGGTGCTGGGTCATGACTTCACAGGATAAGGACACTGATGACCCTGTGGCTGTAGTCCAGACACACAGAGCTTCTAATTATTTTTCCAATAAATTTCAGGAAGATGTTGCCCAGAGCCGTTTGATAACAGCTGTCACGGTGACTGTGTGTTCCCAGAAATCCCATGGGCATTGCAGTTCATCAGTAAAGGAAGTATGCTGCCATTTTTTATTTCCTTCCTGAGATATTTCTGTTTGGGGGAACTTGAAAGAGGAGAGAGAAGAAAATATTAGTTCCTAGTGAAGTCTAAAACTTTAGGATGTGATCCTGGTGCCTTGTGACCCTATGTGCTGTCCCTCACTGAGGTAACTGGGCTTGCATTTATCAGGTTTCATTCACATTTACACACAGAGGGATTTAGAGATGACATCATGGCAGCCTGCAGCCCGGTGCTAAGCTGAAGCTGGGGAACCTGAGCCTTGGGTGCTGGTCTTTTGATCTGTGCCCATGTAGTGTGTAAGTGGCTATTCACAGAATTCTTTCCTTGGGTCCTTGGATATGGTTATGGAAATGTCACAGGGGCTATGTGGCCAGAGACAAGGTGAAACAGAGCTCTGAGTTAGGGATGTGGCCTTCTCCAGCCCTGGGGTCCTTTGGCCTGCCCCTCTCCTGCTATCTTCCTGACTCACCTCTATGAAGCATGCAGAGAATGGCTGCAGCTACACATGATCTCAACTCAAATTAGAAAATCAGGGGTCTCTAATGGACATGACGTTATTCATAAGCTTCAGGTCAAATGTGGGTCTTCACACGTTATAATGGCACACAAAGTTCATTTCACCTCTGTAGGCAGAAGCAGGCTGCTATTACTCTTATTTCTGTATAAAAATTCAGGAACTTATTAGTAAGTGATTAGTGCAAATGCTAACTGCCAGAGGTGACAGATAGTGAGCAGTCTCTGCATGTCCACGTCTCTGGGCCCAGTGTCCAGCCTAAGCTGTACTGATAACAGAGCTCCCATCTAGGGAACCAAATTTTCAGTCTCTCACAGAAACTGTGTCAATGGTTTGATCCAAAGTCTACCTTTTCTATCCTTACTTCCCTATCTGCTATAGGGACACGGTATGATAGCTGTATCCCCGGAGTCATCACAGCACTTAAGGAGACAAACTGGTCGTGGAGATACCAACCCTAAGCCCCGTCCAGTGGTAGATCCTTCCTTATGAAGTATGGAACACACAAACATACGATTAACCAGAGATGGACATTTTATCAGCTTGGGTCAAAGTCTCATTTCTATACACACTGTGATTCCAGAAAGGGCTCAGCTTGGTGGGTACCAAGCACAGAAGATAAGACATCCCCAAACACCCAGAGAGAGGCTCACACCAGTTTTTGGAAGTAGGGATCACCTGAACTGGTGCCCAGTGCAGTAAGACTGCCACTAGAAGAAAAGTTACTGGGCAGCAACGGCAGGTCGGAGCTAGGTAAGGGGTTGGGGGACACGTTGTCAAGGGAAGCCCCACTTCAGGAGCCCCTAGAGCATGAGCCAAGGCCGAGAGAATGGGTTTAATGAAAGACATAGAGCAATCGTGGCAATCAGGCATTTATCCCCTTGGAACCCTGGCTAATCCCAGTAGCTGATGTTGCTGGTCCTTCAGGGAACGTGGGCAGGTGAGCAGGAGAATGGAGCCACCTAAACGAGCCAGGGAAGTCACCGTGTGCCTGAGGCTCCCCCAGACCTCACCCACATTCTCCTAAGTGAGGCTCTCTCAGTCCTATCCCCACAACCCAGGCTTTCTAACCCCTTCCAAGGTCAGGAAAAGGGTGGGGCATGGATAAGTGACGTTTGAAAAAATAGATTGCTGACCTGAGTGGGAGCCTGGACTTCAATCTTCTTGTATGTCTGTACCTGTGTAAACCAGTCACATTTCTGGGCCTCAGCTTCTTAATTCATATAATGGGGATATTTTCTTTCTTGAGAACAGTGGTTCTCAACCTTCATAATGCTGCGATCCTTTAATACAGTTCCTCATGTTGTGGTGACCCCTCCTCAACCATAAAATTATTTTAATTACTACTTCATAACTAATTTTGCTAGTTATAGTCATAATGTAAATATCTGTATTTTCTGATGGTCTTAGGTGGCCACTGTGAAAGGGTAGGTCAACCCCAAAGGGTCGTGGCCCATGGGTTGAGAACCACTGCTGTAGACCATACAATTTTTAGGATATAAGAGATGTAAGGAGGGAAGGACATAAACATTTATGAAAATGTAAAGTGCTGTTTTCTAGTTGAGGTGTTTTAGATCAGCATCTTACAGGAAGAGGGATGTGACTTCCAAGGTGGGGGAAGGAAGAGAAGCAGGTGCTCAGGGAGAACATCTGGGGTCAGCAAAGGTCAGAGTCTAAAAGTCACTGGGGCAATTAAGTGTGGCACCTTCATTCTACAGCTGGAGGTGGGGTGTGTCAGACAACTCATGGGTGTGCTGGATTGTTGTCTGTCCACTTGACACACGCTAGAGTCATCTGGGAAGAGGGGGCCTCAACTGAGGAATTGCCTCCCTCAGACTGGCCTGTGAGTAAATCTGAGGAACATTCTCTTGATGATGATTGATATGGAAGGGACGGTCCAGCTTACTGTGGGTGGTACCTCCCCCTGAGCCCACGGTCCTAGGTAGACGAACAAAGCAAGCTGACTAGTGAGCAGTGTTCCTCTGTGGTTTCTGCTTCAGACCCTGCCTTGGGTTCCTTCTCTGTCAGTGGTGGACTATATGCTGTTGCTTTGGGTCAGAGTTTTATCACATCAACAGAAAGGAAAGCAGGGCAATAATGCTCTCTCCTGCCTCCCTTAGCAGACCCTCTTCTCCCAGGCCTGGATAGTGTGCTGGAGAGCCACACACAAGGGAGCGTATCTTAGTGGAACATGGATCCTGTTGTGAGCAGCAATGGCTGTTTTTACCCTGACTATGTACGTGTGAATACGTGCAGGATCAATCCAGACCTGAAGCTTACGTTTTCATGCCACATCTTCATCCTCAAGTAGAAGGGGGCTTGGTGAAAACTCGCCTACAGCTCTAGGGATATGTTGCTTGTGTGTGCACATTTAAAGATTGCTTTAAATACAATTGGTTACCATGTCCAGACCATGCTATGAAGTTGGTTAATGTCTGCAGGTTGTGTCAGTTTTCAAAGACCAGAGGCTAGTAGGCAGAAGTGGAGTACCCAAGCTTGCAGAAGTGGAATATAAGCCAACCCAAGGCATGACCTATTTTGATGTGGTAAAGGAAGATGCCGTGTAGGAAGGAGCCCTGAGGGACACATGGAGGTGAGCTAATCAGGTCAGCACGGCCGGGGGTGGCCCTGGACCAAATGCCTGCCAGTCTGATGGAGGATTCTGACCTAATTTGGGGAGGACCTAGATTGGGGGCAACCTAGGACAAGAGGTGACCGAGGGACCTGTGCTATGAACCAAAGCAGAGCCACCCGTGCAGTCTGGAGTGGTAGGTAGCCCAGAGGGAGACAGCAGGTGTGGCACTGAGAGGACAAACAGACAGCCTCATTGGGAGGGATGCATCAAGATGGGCTCAATAGACTATAGCGTTCCTTACGGCCTGTTTATCTCTGGGCGTCCCCGCCTACACTCAGCCTACTTGATGCTTTCTATGAGGATGTAAAAAACTACAAATTAACACGTAGCAAAGCTCACAAACAGCATGCTATATCTTATTTCTGAAATCCAGTAAGCAATTTATATTATGACTCCATGACATGACTACAGCACCCTGACCAGGTGAGTATTTACATCTTCTTTTGATACTTGATGAAATTAAGGTTAGAGGAGGTACCTATGGCTGCACAAGCAGTTTCCCACAGTACACCTTCCCGTGCCCTTTCACACCCAGGATGTCAGTCCCAGGGTACAACCTCTCAAGGCAGCTTTGAACCCAAGTGGCATGAAGGGAATAGGAATTCCACCCTTTTGTCACAGAGTCCCATACGATTGTGTAGAAGAGGTCTGTGGAGTAAGAAGACGGTATACAACCACAACCAAGTGTGTTTCAAACAGGAAACCAGTTTGGGAGTTGTGACTAGATCATTGGTGAAGGCCTGTACCACACCCACGCGAAGGACAGTAGAATCACTGTCATGTGTGCCACGGTGCTCCAAATCTTGGTTTAACACAGCAAGACTCTGCATTTGATGGCTTTGATTTAGTTCAATTTAGAAAAAGAAAAAACCCAACTAATGAATTGGCTTCCCTTTCACCTCACCAGTGGCCCATTAGCTCCAGCCAGGGCATCCAAGTGGTATGGGTTCAGACTGCCCGCTTGCCTGCTGGTGTCTGTCAACTGCTGAGTGACTATCCACGGTACAGTTTTCATACCTGATGTACAAGGACAGTAACCCCACATACATAGAGGAGGTGTTCATATTTATTGTACATTCAGCTAAATAGCTAGAGAAAGCGGATTTTTTTTTTTTGTAAAAAGTACCAGTAAAGTCAGGACGTATTTGTGACATAGCAAATGGAGAAAACTATCTCTGCAGGTGACAAGGTGATGACCTGAAAGAGACTAATCATGTTCCTGAAGTAAGTGTGTGTGTGTGTGTGTGTGTGTGTGTGTGTGTGTGTGTGAAGAGAGGAGAGAGGAGAGAGGAGAGAGGAAAGAGAGAGAGAGAGAGAGGAGAGAGAGAGAGAGAGAGAGAGAGAGAGAGAGAGAGAGAGAGAGAAACAAAATGAAGCTCATTAGTAGTGGAACTGGTAAAGATAGAGAGCTCTTTCAGGCATGGCTAAATTTTCATCATGGCAGACCCTAGGTTTTGAAACATAGTATTGGTTTGTTGAGTGAATAAACAAAGAAATCAATCAGTAGTTACCTCTCCCGGGTTGGTCTGTGGTGGGAGGCCGCCCAAGGTATGACTCTGTCCTTAGCTGAGGTGTCGGCATATAGCAGTGGCCTCATTATTCTTCTCATCAAGGTTCCACGTCTCCCACTTCCCCCAATTAGTGGGTAATCCCTTTTGGAAGCTTTTAGGGATAATCACAGTTTGGAAGCATGTACAGACATTGATAGCTTCTCTCACTAGCCACTCTTCAAAACCTAAGAGGCCATGAATGTACGTGTCGTCCTAGTGAGCTTTACCTGTGGACTTGACACAGCCTAGAGTCAGCTAGAAGGGAATCCCAACTGAGGGATGGCCCAGCCCAGGCTGTTCTGTGGGCATGTTTGTGAGAGACTGTCTTGACTTTTAACTGGTGTAAGGAGGACGTCCCAACACCATCCCCTGGAAGGTGGTCCTGGGCTGTTTAAGAAAGCTAGATAAACATGAGCCTACAAGCCACCCAGCAGTGCGTCTCCATGGTCTCACCTTCAAGCTCTTGTTTGAGTGTCTACCCTGACCACCCTCAGTGATGGACTGTGACCTGGACGGGTAAGCCCAATAAATTCTCCCTTCCCTAAATTGCTTTTGGTCAGAGTGTTTTGTCACACTGACAGAAGGAAAATTAAAACACTTATATTCCTCTATATACTCATTGGCTGGTCCTTCCATTTACTTATCTATGCAGCCACTGCCCACCCAACCTTTACTGGAAACCTATATATCCAAGCTGCAGCTTGGTTGTTGGGAGACATGAACATCCCGGCTTTCTACAATGCCCCAGTCACTGGACAGGAAGATACTAAGAGGTAGTTTCAATACACCAGACTACTTAATAAACAAGTTAATTTTCCTGGACCTTTCTAACGATAGCAGTGACTTTGCATCTCCAATAATTCAAACATTCTGAAGATGTAATTTTATCTGGGTAGCATTAATATTTATAATTATTGCTCAATCTTCTGAGGCTGAGAGGTGTTTGTAACATGGTTCTCCTTATTTGAGGACTTTCACCAATTGTTAATTGCTGACCGATGACTCTCTCCTTAGCTTTCGGAGTACTTCCTTGAAGGCACCTTTAGTTATAAAGCTTGAATTTTATCATACAGGTTAATAATCTTTCTTCATTTCATTTTGGCACATTCCAGAAAATCATTTTTTTTCAGCCATTATGGATCAAAACCGCTTGTGCTAATGCAAAATAAATGAGAAGAGTGGAGACAGAATGTGGCTGTAGGAGGCTCTCGATTTGAGGCATAATTGAGAGTGTGGAGAAAATGTGTGCAGGTACCAGGATGGCACACATTTCAGCCACAGTTTGTATTTTTAATGCTCTGCAGCTCTGTGATCACGATTGATGCTCTGAGACTGCAGGGAGGGATAATAGTTGTGATGCGGAAGATGGGAGGTGAGAGAGCTGGGAGATCAGCCTTCCTCACCTGCTGAGACCACAGGAAACAAGGAGGGCAGGCGGTCCTGACCTAGGAGACTCCTAACCTACTGTCACAGGATGGGTTGTCTGGGGAAGGGACTTTGAGATGAAGGGACTATTTCAGGGTCAAGGCAGTTATAATGTGCCTGAACACTCTGGTCAATAGAGAAGTAACTTTTCGGGGGGGAAAAAGTAGTCTCGTGGCCCTCTACAACCATGGCAGTCATTTTGAATCCCCAACAATACCAAGGTTGGGAGGACATAGCTTTATCTAGGTAGCATTGATTAGCGGTTGCTCAGAACGTCCAGGATGAAGAGTGTTTAGGAAGCTGTTGTCCATGAAGAGTGAAGTCAGAAGGATTGCCATGGAGACAAGGGCTGAGTTTAGGTTTTCCGGGATGAACCAGAGCTCTGCAGAGCACCCAGAGTCCTCAGAGTCCTTGGGGAAGTGAGAAGGCTGGGTCTTAGCGTCTCTGCAGTGAGCAGTCACACATGAGCATGCTTCATCTTCTGGGAATATGAGGTAGGTCACAGCATTGCTCTGAAGCCCAGGAAAATGCCTGGAGAAAGTCTCGAGCAAACCTTTAGCCACATGCACCCCCATGCTAGATGATGGTGTTGAACTTTTTGCGGGGTATAGAAGAAGTGTGTGGGCATGCCCTCCTCCTAGAGTCCATTCTCTAAAGCAAGTGAGTGGTAGAAAAAGTCCTCACTCAGTCCCACATCCACACTCTGCTGTCACTGCCCTCCTTGGGGTCCCTTCCAAAGCTGCGTGTCTTGAAAGAGGTCTTGTGTGTGCTGCTTCCACTTTTATTTCCCTTTCCTCCTTTATTTTTATTCTAGCTAGTCCCTGTTATGACTCATTGTGGTGGTTTGGATGAGGAGGTGTTCCCCGTAGTCCTGGGTGCTCTTTGGGTAGGTTTAGGAGACATGGCCTTACTTGGGAGTAGGCTTTATGAGTTTAAAGATTCCTACCACATCTAGTTGTATCTTTTTGCTTCCTGCCTGTAGTTCAAGATATGAGCTCTCCTCTTGCTGTTCTAGCTGCTACCCCACTGTGATGGACAGTTATTACCCTGGATCCACAAACCCAGATAAACCCTTCCTTCTATAGGTTTCCTTGGTCATGATGTTTTATCACAGCGGTAGAGTAGTAACTAATACACTCAGCAGATGTTCTTCCTAGGTCAAAATGCCTTTCAGGAGTTAGCCACAGCAGAGGGTTTTCCTCTAGTCTCCTGTAGAAAGATAGAATCAGTCACATTTTTTTTGGCGTTATCCGTGACCCCTGTGATAGAGCTGTGCTGTCACTATCTCCTTAGTTCTCATCCTGTGCTGGGGATCCTTGGAGCATTGTGTTTCTTGGGCTAAAACCTTATTGTCAGAATGAGATCTTAAGGTAACATCTCTTCTCCAGACCCAGACCCTGTTCCTTGGCACTCATCTGCTTTGCCATGTCTTCCAGTGTATATCAAGCACACCCTGATCCTTTGTCCAGGCTCCCCCAGAGTTCTCTGGTTCTGGTTGTTGTTATTTGTACTCTGACAAAGCTTGCCTGGGGATCAGAGGAAAAAGCTAGCCACTATATTAAACATATAGGTCAGACAGTGGTAGCACTGACTTTAATCCTAACATTCTGGAGGCAGAGATTCTTCTGGATCTCTGTGAGTTCAAGGCCACCCAGGGAACAGAGCCAGGGATGGTGGTACACACCTTCAATCCCAGCACTAGTTAAACATAGAGGTCTAGAGGACAGACAGGAAGTGATAGAGCTGAGCGGAAATGGGAAGTGATATAGCTGGGCAGAGAGAGGAAGTGAGACGGCAGGGCACAAAAAGGTATATAAGGCATGAGTATATAGGAAGTAGATCTCTTGGGCTGAGGATTTCCTAGCGGTAAGAACACAATGGCTAGCTTGTTCTATTCCTCTGATCTTTCAGCGTTCACCCCAATATCTGGCTCTGGATTTTTTATTAACAAGACCATTTTGTAGCATGAGTCTTAAAAGTTCTTATTAATAAAATCAAACCTGAGGCCAGTTATTGGGGTGAACACTGGAAGGTCAGAGAGACAGAACCAGCCACAGCTACCTCACCTCCCTGAATCCTCAGCTGGTCTTGTTTCCTCAGACTGGATGCCCCGAGCCCTCATCCAGAATGGGTCTCAGCTGAACTGCTGCTAGAAGCCTGAAAGCTTAACCAGCCACATGCTTCTCCAGGCCAAAGGCCTCTCCAGGCCAAAGGCCTGCTCAGGCCAAATGCCTCTAGTTTCTGGTCCTCACGCCTTATATATCTTTCTGCTTTCTACCACCACTCCCTGGGATTAAAGGTGTGGCTTTCTGGGATTAAAGGTGTAGGTCACCATGCTTGGGTGTATCCTTGAACACATGAATTTCTGCCTCTGGAATGCTAGGATTAAAGGCGTATGCTACCACTGCCTAACCTCTATGTTTAATATTGTGGCTGTCCTGTTCTCTGACCCCAGATAAGTTTATTAGCATACACAATATTTTGGGGAACACAATACCACCACACCATTTAGCAATTCATGTTAGAGGTTATCACTACCTTCCAGCAGGCAATCCAGAAGCCACAGAACCATTGCGAAGTTACAACCAGTTCCTGTGTTTTATTCCCCCCACATCTTAAACTTAAATCTCTGTGTCCACTCAGCCCACTACTTTGATCCAAGCTTGTAGAGCTGTTACAGAAACTGGGTGATTCACACTAAAAACATGGTCCTATTTGCCCTCTCGGAGACACTTTCTATAAGACTATTCAAGATGAAAATCTGTGTCGTTCACCACTAATTTAAACCCTTTATAATAAAGCAGCACTCGGTGTTTTTTACAGTCCCTGATGCAGTCAGGCCCCTCTGCTCAGGCTGTTTCTTCTCATTGTACCCTCTCCTGGCCCCACACCTGTGTACACTCTGTCAGCAGGGCCCAGCCACTCCCACCCCTCTGTCCTCCGTTCACTACCCTCATCTCTTTTTGCTAGCTTATATCACTTCCTCTTGGCAACGTCTCCGTCTACGGTGACCTGGCCATACTTCCCTGGCACACGTTCTTAGTCTGCAGATTTCTCTAAATTCTAGTGTTTGCTGTACATGAAATTTTCCACTGGCTCATGAAATTATTTCATTAAACCCTGACATTCTGATTTCACTGTGAGCTCTGAGAATGTAAAGATGGTTCAGACATAGCACTCAATAAATATTTTCGGATGGATAGGTGGGTGGGTGGATGAATATATAACTGGATTCACTGAGATCATAACACAGAATAAAAAACAGATTTATATTTTGGGGGGTACAGATGTTCACTGTAGTGTTGAAAACAGGGTTTTTGTTTTGTTTTGTTTTGTTTTGGGACATCTGTATACCCATTATGTCCTGGGATACGAGGCCATGAAGTCAAGGAGCAGGCCAGAGCCCCTGAGGGTGATTTTGGCAGAGAGGAGAACCCAGAACAGGGCCCTGAGCTTGCCAGGCAGGGAAGTAGAGGATGAAGGATCTTAGATGTGCCTGGCTGAACTATGTTCATCCTAAATTCTTACATTAACACTCCAGCCCACGGGACCTGGGGTGGTGCTTGCATTTTAGGCAAGCAAGCTAAAATGCTCTGGTAGAAAGATGTGTCCTATTAGCCGGGATAGTCAGCATCTCCCTCGGTTCCGTGCCCCTGTCCCAGGCTTTGGCCCTGCCTGCTCCTCTCACCTCTGTTGGTTCTGCTTTCCTGGCCCTCAGAAGAACCCTACCTCCCCGGGAGGACAAAACAGGACCGAACAACACAAGCACCCATCATCCCTTAAGGACCTGTTAAACCATAGCGGCTGCACCCACCCCCCACAACTTCTGGCTCCCAGGATGCTTTGGGCTGCTGGTTTCTATTTCTCGCGGGGGGGGCGGGGTGGGGGGGACGGGGGATGCTGCTAGTGCTGCTGTTGCTGCTTCTGTGCCTCCCCTTGTAGCCCTGGTCCCGTGACTTGCAGGCCTTGGTTCAGCCCTGTTCCTCTGCCAGCTGGATTCGTCCTCCTTGCTCTGAAAATGTCTGCTGGGAAAGCAAGGCCACGGACATGCTCTCTGCTCACCAGAAAGCTTCTGACTCAGCGTTTTCCCTCTGATACTACAGAGCCCCCAGGGACAAGAAGGCCGCGAACGAACCGGCCAGTGCGGCATGGTAGCTGGTGACCTGCAGAGCTGTTTGCCCCCTTTCCCTTTGGCCTGCAGACTGATGAACAGGGTACAGCCTGCACTCTGAGCCCTTAAAGAGGATGTTGAGTGGGCCTCGGGAACTAGTCACCCAATGGAGATCAAGCTGCCGTTCCCATGGTGATTCCACACGGAGCCCCGTGCCCTGGGAACTCACCTCCTCCCATTCACTGTAACCTCCATTAAGCAGAAACAAAAGATTAATACGGCAGAAGCCATTTAATGAACTCAGAGCTGGCAGAGGCTTGCAGCTTTTTTTTCCAGAGCGGATTCCTGGAACGGCAAGCAATGCAGAGTCTTCCCCGCCTCTTCCAGGACAGCAAGGGCATTCAGCTGTCTGATCTCTCTGGGCTGTCAGACATCCGTGCAGCAAATGGGCTCAGGCAGTCTTATGGGTGTGGGAAAGATGCCTTACCTCTTCCTCCTTGTTCAGGTGATTCTCTTACCTCATCAGAAAGGGAGGAGAGCAGGGTCTCAGGAACCTGAAGAAAGGATTCAGGCTCCCTCTCCACCACTCAGAGAGGAATGCAAGGGAGCCAGTGCTGGGAGGAGACCGGAGGCAGCAGTCAGTGCATCTGGAGACTAGGTGTCTAGACTTGGTTTGTCTATTAACCATTGCACCAGGGGTCTGTGGTCACTGAGCTGGCTGGAGAGCCCAGAAGGTCTCTGCACAGCACCATCCATGTTTTGTGTACACTGGGGGCTCAGGAGAGGATATGCACCCATGCCTGGTCTCTTTCCTAGTCCCCTCTCTCTCCCTATTGGGACATGTTTGATGGAGTTTGACTGGGGTGCACGCCTCTCTGTCGGGTCCCCTGCTTGCTGTATATACATCTCTGCCTTTCTCTGCACCTTCCGATGACCTGTGGGATACAGATCCTGGGGCCTACAAAGGATCTCTTGCTCTTCTAAGAGCTGATGTCAAGCCTTAGGCCTTGGGCTTGGATAGAAGCTTAAGTCTCACAGGCCCCTAGGGACACACAGCAGAGAACTTTCTTTCCAGAGCCATGGACAGTCTTCTGAGGCCATTCTCAGCCGTGCACACCAGCTGGGCAATGGATGAGCATTCACTGCAAAGGTGAGATTAAACACAGCTGGCACAGGCATGAGAGTGGGTAGTCCTCCCACCTCCCACAAAAGGAGTCTCTAGACACAATTCCGGGAAGATGGGCTCCTCTCAGAACCCAGAGCCCAGCAGCGGCACGGAGCGTGTAGCCTGTGCCGCCCACAGAGTTTAGGGATGTGAGCTCTCAGCTTCCTTCATCCTCATCCAGGGCACAGTCTGGGTTCCAGTATTGTGTTTGCAGCACTCACTGGTAGCAACTGTTCTCACGACCATCCATCCTGTCCCAACTTCTCCTGGCCTGGGAAGCCGTCAGGCCTTGGCAGGCCTTACTTTTTCTCTCTCTTCTTTAGAAACACTGGCTAGCGAGCAGGATGAGAAGGCTGGGCACTGTGGATGGCTTGTGACGCTGTTTCTTCTAACACTGAAGGCGGAGATTTCCCAAGCCACGTTCATAAACCATGGCAGAACTGGGAGTGGAGGTCATAAACAGCAGTGAAGGTGAGGTTGGGAGGAGAGGTCAGAGGCTGAGGAGAAAGGGCATCTGAGCCCCAGCTCTGAATCTGGCCTGGCTCTGAACCCACAGTCACCCTCAGAGCTGCTGAGTCAGCCTATGGTTCTCAATTTGGTCCTAGGGTGCAGAAGCAGAAAGGGAAGCTGCTGGAAGTGGGTCTCAGGGCAGCCCCACCCTGTTCCCTAGACTCTGCCCAGAGGGACCAGCTCACTGGTGGTGGTGGTGGTGGTGGTGGTGGTGGTGGTGGTGGTGGTGGTGGTGGTTGGTTGACTGTTGCTAGTTCAAACTCAGCTCCTATTATTATTTTTAATAATAAAATATTTTTTTGCATATTGTACTTCTTAATTAGTAGTAAATATTCACAGATTGTATTTAATAGCAACATATCCCCCACATGTGCATTGAATATGGTAATTTGTAATTTGTTGAGTCAAAAAACGTTGTGACTAAGAGAAAGTTGGTTTGGGTTTGGATGCAGGTGGAGGGTTGCTGTTCCCATCCGCCACCATGGTGTAGAGGCCCCCTAGAGGGGAGCATCACACTGGGAGACGCATTGCAGACCTGAAGCTGCCCAAGAACAGAAACAACTGGAGAAGGCCTCCTGGCAGTGTGCAGGACTCTAAAAGTTGGGCAGTTCCTTTAAAACCCACTTCCTGTCCATTTGGTGAACTCAGCCTCTCTCCATGGGATGTGCCCAATTGTGGACCCTTTCCCCACACAGTGCCAAGTGAGGTGCCCTGCAGGCTACTCAGGGTCTCCTCAGTTCCCTTAGTTTAAACCTTTCATGTTCTAGACATAGTGGCATTCCCTGGTCCATACTCACTACTTAGCAAAACAGACACAGGGAGCCTGAGGTTTATAGAGTGCAGAACACAAACCAGGAGTGAGCTACATTATATGTCAGCATGCAGCTGGCCCAGCCTATGGCAGGAAGATTTGCCCCGGCTGCCCTGTGGCTGCTCCCACCCTTGCTCTAGGCCCTGCTAAGCCCCCGATTTCGCTAATGTGCTTTCTGAGCCTTCTCCAAAATCATGTTGCTGGGATCTGAGAAGGGACAGGTTATAAGTCTTGAGAGTAGCAAGTGCTGCCCATTTACCTGGCTTTCAATTTCTCTGGGAGCAGAGGTGGTATGTGGATTTAAGCAAGTGGGATGAAGGATTTCCAGAAGACCAAGCAAATATTTCCAGAATTTATAGGATTTCAGCCTGATTCCTCATTTCGAATCTCAGACCCACAGTCTCCAATTGTATTACCAGCCCTTCTGAAAGACCTGATGGTTTTCCCACAATGGGATTCATACATTAAAACTAATCAATAGAAGAGATTAAGACCGAAACTAATCTGAGCATAAATTATTTTTTTTTTCTGAGTGAGGCTTAGGGTGGAGCAAAAGTATAGCCTGTGAGGTCACAATGCCTGCTCAGTTTCAGCATTAACCTTAGATAAGTTGTATACAGGTCACGGTAGCTTTCTGGGCAGTGTAGTTTGCCCACCTACAGGAAGGGGCAGTAGGGTCCTTCTCTCAGGGCTATTGTTAGATGATGCACGTGATTTCTGGTGGATGTATAGAGGCCATTTTACTGCTACAGAGGTGTTTGAGCCTCCTCTACCTCCTGGAGATGAACTTGACAATAAGCCCCCATTTGCAAATCCCTAGGGCACACTCTTCACTGTTCTCAGTAGGTAGAGATGAAATGTAAACACCCAAGAGTGTGGCAGTGGCCCTTGATGGGTACAGAGCCTGTGGGTGAGCCAGATATAAATGGGATTGAGTGATGGCTCTGTTGTCACCTAGAGAGGGGAGGATAGCTTTTCTCTCAGAATTGGTTATCGTGAGGCTTCCCGAGCTAGTGTGTGAAAACATTTATCAGAGAACATACTACATTTAGTGGCTGAGGGAGGTGCCACATACTTCATTCATGGCTCCTCCATGAAGCCACAGAAAGTGGGGAGGTGGTACATGGCTGTGTCTAACTGCAGCAGAAGCCCCCAGGTGAGAGTCAGGCAGTACCCTGTATTCTTCTCTAGAATTCCTGTGCTAAGTGTGGAGAAGAATGTGCCAGCATGGCACTGCCCTCAGGGTGTGATTTTACATGGGGATCCTGGAGAGTCCATGTGACTATGTTTGGAAAGATAGCTAACATGGGCGGACTCTATCATCAGGGGCTGGTCACCAAGCAAACAGGGAGTGTGTACCCAAAGATTCTCTGCTCCTCTTCTTCTACTTCTTCCAATGTGTAGCCAAATCTTTCTGCCTGTCTCTTGGGCTTGTGTTGAGAGTTAAAGACACTGTCAGTGTATATCTTGGCTCTGAAAACACACATGACTCATGAAAGTGCCCTTCATGTTATGACCCGAATAGGCCCAAATCTCTGTTCTAGGGAAAAAATGATCTCCACAAAACAGCACCCAGGAAGACCACACAGCTCACAGCTCCAAAGAGGTGCATAACTCTCCTCCTTGCATTCCAAGGAAGCCATGGAGAGGTCTGTGTCAGGGTAAACCACACAGGAGCTGTCTTTCAATCCTCTTTCCCATTGTCTCATGCCCTGAAGGTGGGGCTGACAGCTGATGCCATTACCTTGGCATTTGTGACATTTCCTGGCCCTGGGCCACCCCTCCCTGCCTCCTATCCATGTGTTAGGAGGCAGCTCAGCAGCTTGCTCAGCCCTTACTCTGGTTCTCTCCACCCTACCACAGCCGGGACCCAATACTGACTAGGTTAGAAAGAATCTTACAGCCAGGATCCAGGCAGCACGGTGATCCTTTGCAAAGACATATGTGCACAGGTTGTGTGTGTATGTACACACAGATACACATATGTGCTATGATGTGTATCTCTGCATATGTATAGTGCATACACACACACACACACATATATATATACACACACACACTCATGTACACACAGCTATCTTTGTTACATTATCACCTCTGTGTACTTACGACCTTCTTGCCTTACTCTGCACTTGCCATTAAAATTGTTTAACTTCAGGGACAGGGTAGATGACTTAGTGGTTAAAAGTGCTCGTCATTAAGTTTGACAATCTAGGTTCAATCCCCGGAGCCCACATGATGGACTGACTCAAAGAAAACTGACTCTGGCCTCCTTAGACAAGCATGGTATGCACACACCAAATAAATAACTGAAAATATTTTTAATTTTCATAACGCTATCCCTTCTCAAATGTTACCCCTGCAACCACTGTGGTCATGAGCCTGGGAATGACCCCTGACCCCTTTTGTCCCTGCTGGTCATGTGGACACAGAGCTCATGTTGCATGTGTCCTTATCTGCCCATTGTCTGACTGCAGAGGGCTTCAAAGACGGAGAGCCGATCTGAGTCACTTTTCCCTCTGCAGCAATTTGCCATATCTGGGCCACAGTAGACTCACATAATGAATAAAATAATGAATAAGTGAAGTTAATAAAATTACTGTATAAATAATACATAGGAAAAAGAACATTGCCGGTAAACCATTAACTCATGTATGGACATAATTAACCCAAAGAGGTAATTACTGTATGTTAACACAAGTGCAATGTAAGTCAGAGAGTGATGGGGTTCAATGTCGGACTGGACACACAGGTTCCTGTCACACAGAAAAGGTGACACGTTTGGTCAGAGTCATTTTCAAAATCAGAGGTGCCATTGGCATGCAGTGAAATAATAGCCTTGGTTGGCTGGTCCTTACGTGTGTGCCCACGGAGCTGCAGCCAGATAAGATATGGAACATAAAAGAACTTTCCTTGGGTTTCATCCAAGATAGCATGCTGATTAGTTTTAATCATCAATTTGACATAATTAGAATCACCTTGAAGAGAGTCTCTATGAGGAACTTTCTAGATCAGGTTGGCCTGTGGGCATGTCTGTGGAGGATTTTCTAGACTATCCATAGAAGATCTGCCCATTGTGGGAGGCACCATTACTAAACAGGGGATGCTGGGCTGTTTAAGAATGGAGGAAGTGAGCTGAAGAGTGAGCGTGTACGCATCCACGTCTCTCTGCTCCTGATCCTGGATGTGATGTGACTAGCTGCCTTAAGTTTCTGTGGCCATGACTTCTGCCATGACGGACTGTAACCCAGAATTATGAGCTAAAACAAATCATTTCTCTCCTAAGTTGCTTTCTGTCAGGGTATTCTGTCACAGCAACATAAACAAACCTAGGACAAGTGGCTACCTAATAAGATGTGTTATTAGGTTATTAGGTTGTTATTAGCTCTTCACACACTGAAGAGCTGTGACTTGGTTCTGGAGAGTAGGGGAGACCACAGTAGTCTGTTTCACTCAGTGTCTTGTGTGGACAGCACAGGAACCCTGCTGTGGGTTGGGTTGTGTTCTCTGGCAATGTCCCTGGGAATGAGACCTTAACTGCCAACTGCATGCCATTGCAGTTGATATGAAGGTCATTAGAATGAGCTACGACTCTCAAATGACTCGTGTCTCTGAAGAAGAAACAGACAGAGGGACAGAGCAGCCAGGAGATATGACAGCCAACATTGAAGTGGTGGCCTAGAGGCCAGGTAAGAGGCTAGAGTAGAGTCAGGAATCAACTCGGTCTATGTATTGACCTTGAACTCTTATCTCCAGACCTGTGAGAGAGAGGATTTTGTTACTGTTGTTCTAGGCTACTTGACATCTTTGACCAGGCCTGAGACTGCAGGCACCTGCTCCTGGAGGACCATATTTCAAACTCTATTCTTTCTCCAGCAACCATGGAACTCATGATGTCACACATGGCCAGTGAAGACTGGGGCTGGAGGCCTAGTTGATGATACTGTGTCAATATCTAGGGGTTGCTTGTAACTAGAGCAGGGAAATACCACACCACACGTTGTCTTCACAGGCCCCTATAAATAAGTGTGAAGTTCCTGTCCAAGGGTGACATTCTGAGGCCTTCAGCCTCTCCAACTGAATCTTACCATCATCATTAGGGGTATCACACCCCAGTCGATCCACCTGGTCTGGTGACATTGTTCATTCTCCCCACAGGGGGCATTTTCTAAAGCTCATTGGCTATGCACATTTGGGGACTTCTCTCATTCCATTGCAAATGTCTGTTGTTTACTAAGACCCTCAAACCATATTGAGCCATGGGTAGAACACTGTGAAGCCCCTGCAAACCTGCTCTTGGAAAGTACATAGCCAAATAGGCACAAACAGGAAAGCAAATTTGGAGAGAAATTTTAAGCAAAAAATCTAGAATCTTCTTTGAATCCTAAAATCCCATCCCTGAAGTAGTCTTCCTATCTTACAGAGGCTATTTAATTTGTAACACATTTTCTGTCTGGAAAAGAGACACTACTGGAAATTTCCATTGCCCCCTGGAAGAGGAACTCCACAGAGCTGGGGCCGTTGTAGACTAAAGTTCTTTGGAGTTCCTGCGGTCATCACAGGGCTGTTATAAACATCAGCCAGATACCCATGCTAATAAGGCTACATGTAGCTTTATGCTCATCTCAGCCTGAAATCACTGACTCACACAGAGTGGAGAACTTAGTTAAGAACAAGCCATGTAGAGCCTGGTTTGAGAGACCGACAAGGAAGCTCTTGTTCTTAAGGGTCAAGAAGCCCCATGACTACAGCTGCAGCTACCAGGCCTGATTGGCTATTGACCATAGCCCTCCCTGTCACCGTCCCAAACCCCTTGCATTGTCTGGGGCACAGGTACACAGTCACCAGAAAAGATACTTAGATCAGCATGAGTTTCAAATTCACATGAATCAAAATTTCTCCTAACATAGAACCCATAGCCAAGCATCTTATTGCAATAGGTGGGATGTCTAAATGATTTTTAATGGTTCATACTTTGTCTGATTGGAGATTATCTTCTGGAAGATCCATGACATTTGAGGACAAGTAGTAGCCAGCTGTCATAGCACAGGTAAACACTCTAGAATTTTTCACCTGGAAACAACAAGTGGAATTGCATCTACTTGTCTGGAATTTACATGTAAGGATGTGCAGCAATAAAGTAATATAATCTCATTTAACAAAAAATGAGTGCTTTCTATGGGAACCCAGAAAGTCTTTTTTTAGCTGTAGGAAGCACCCTGGACAAACATACTGTATGTGTAAGGTGGCTACCTGCTCTATGTGCAGGACATCTCTCCTCGGGAATGTCTGAGGAACACTTGAAGATGTGTTCTCTGGGTGCTTGGTCCCCTTGTGCTGTCACCCTACCCCCTGCACTCTCTTCTCTCATGACACTTGGTGACATGTGCCTGTTCTCACATCCATCATTTTCTTTTGGTCTCTAAGTGTTATCAGGACAGGTTCTGTGCCTCACTGACCTGCTGTGGCTGGGACCTGTGATGATGTCTGACATGATAGGAATGTGTATGTGCTATCTAATCAAATAAAGAAATAAATGAGTGGACTATAAGACATCTGAAACCATCAACAATGAACCAGCAACAGCTAGCATTGTGTGCATCTTCTTTAAACCTTAACGATCAGCTGTTCAGTGTGAGTCACATAACCAGCACTCTAAGGAGCATGTCTAATGCTTTCCCGCATCTGAAGCTACAGAATATGTGGAAAGAACTGGCATTTTATCTTTCCTTTTGTTCCATTGTTAATATATCTGTGGTCATGTGGTAGGAAGAATTGTTTGGAGTTCTAATTAGACCAGGCATTATTGCCCTTGTTTTGAGGCTTAGTGTGTCTCTTCAAATCAGCTGCAGAGCTGACCAATGTTTGGGTGTGTTCTATACACTCAGTCATCTCTACCTAGAATTAGATAGAATCTTACAGGACAGACAGACCATTTTCTCTGTGCTCTACCCCCATCTACTCTTCAGTCAGCTTTTCATCAAGGATGAGGCCCCAGGAAGTCAGCTGTACCCAGATGTGTCCCTACTGCACTCAGCTCAGCAGGATGGTGACACTCTAGAGGGTTTTGATGCCCATGAACTTTAAAAGGATTCCTTCAGACTTGAGGGCAGCTAGGCATCTGGCTTCAGAATTCTTGTAGTCACCCAAGCACACCCAGAACAAAAGAGTAACATGAGAACTGTGTCTATTCTTGTTCCCTAGAACTGATGTAGGAAGGCATCTTTGCATGTCTCCATCGAGTAACAAACTAGAGAAAGCTGTCCTCCAAAGAGTCACCTTCTTTAGCTAGCAGTGTTTAGTTTCCCTGCCCCCCCAAATTGGAATGTTACAGTGTGAGTCAATGGGTCCCATGGTCCTAGGGATTTCCTTTCTCTAGTTACCTATGGCATAGTTGATTCTGGGTGTTTGCGTGGTTAATAAAATATTCTTAAATGAAGCCCTTATGAGTCTCATCTGCATTCTCTGGTACTAAAAGCCACTGAGCAAATCATCCTGGCTGGAGAATTCTAATCAGAATTACCTTCATAGGCTCTGAGCCTAATCAGATGAGAATCAGTACCTCCTCCTCATCTGTCCTTCAGATGACAATAATCACAGTATCTGAGAAGTTGAAGAAAATACCAGATTTTTAAGTTTCAGGAAATTATGAAGGAAATTGTGTAGATGAAATACCTATATAATAACACTGGACCCCAAACTGTCAATCATCACTCAAACACATTTTCTCATATGTGAACCCAAAGAACACTCTATTCGCATGTTCAGTAAGGGCAAGGAGTCATTCTGTAACACAATGGCATTCTTGGGGTTGATGAAAACACTTTGTGTTAAGTGTTAAGGATCAGAAATCTCCCAAGCCTGGAAGAAGTTAGGAATGACTGATGGCATCAGCCTCTGGTACTGACCAGTCAAAATCATGAGGCAAAGCTTCTTTTGAGTACCCAGGTCATCAGCACAGACTTGTCCCCTTCATGTGCTAGTACTCTGCCAACTGAATGAGGTTCCAAAAAGTTGGGGCTCACACTTCCCTCCTGAAAAAAAATATGTGTGTACTCTGAGTGATAATCAAACCAGTTATTGCACGCTATAGATCATACTAGATTATAGCACTACGTTATTAGTTGTAAACTGTGCACATACCAAAAAATATTAAACCATACGATGATAAATCAGACAAGATTCTCCTTTGCAGGAAGTTGCTTTTTCTGATGAAGTCCCATTCTCTCCGCTGAGTGCCACTGGGTGCAGAACACTATTCTAGGTGGACCAATAAAGCCAACAACTTAAGAACTAATTAGAGTGTGGAAGTGCAGCGGTACAGGTGTATTCAAGGCTTGGAGGAGTCAGGGCCTGAAGTTCCATAAAACAAAGGACACCCCGAACCTCATTCTGAGAAATCTGGGGCACAGGCAGTGGTGCATAGGAGATAAACCACAAAGAAACTTCAGGAAGCGACTCACAGCATGATATGGCTACATCACAGAAGACTGAGTAAAGCAGTAGGGAATAAGGCTGGGAATTCTTCAGAGGAACTGTGTGTGTGTGTGTGTGTGTGTGTGTGTGTGTGTACATAATCATTCATGTGTGTGCATTCATGTGTGTGCATGTGTGGATGTGTGTGCATATGTGTGTACATGTATGTGCATGTGTGTGTGCACACATGTGACATAGACAATCATTATAAAACAGCACATGTGCACAACTGGCTCTCATGACTTTGAAGGCTGACATGCAACATGGAAAACTCAGTCCTGTATACAGTGGAAGTCCATGACCCAGTCTGAAGACTGCCAGACATGAAAAATTATCTTACTCACTGGACAGTCAGTCTTTATGCTCTGTTCATTCCTAAAACTGATTTGCTGTGGCCTCGACACACTGGGAGGGAAATTCATTTGTGTGAGCAGACTGGTTCAAATGTTAAACTCATCCAAAAACACAAGGAAAACACAGATATTATTTTGTGTTTTCAAGAGAAAACAGAAAATAATGTTTGAGCAAATAACTCCACGGCTCAGTGTATCTGTCACATTGTCACACACATTTGATTGCCACAGAGTCTGAGTATGGTGAGACCCTAGTACTTGATCCCTCTATGACAGGAATTTTCAAAGGTTCTTAGCAAAAGAACTGTGTCTTCTTTCCATGTGAACAAGTTAATTCTGCTACTTCATGAATGAAGAAGTAAGAGAAGAATGCACAGTGGAGCAAGTGATGGGTGAGAGGAAAGCAGGAACCCACTGAGATGCCTTAATCTGATATAAAACCCACACTTCTAGTACCTTATGAGATGAGTGATTTTCAGTTTACTAATGTCCAGGGCTTTTATTTGGTGGAGGCTGTCTGCAAAACTAGAAAGTCAAAATTGCCTAGGTTTCAAAGACTGCAACCTGCAAAATGATATAAAGGAAGATGAACTAGTTGAGAAACAATATGTGTGTGTCCACAACACACACACACACACACACACACACACACACACACACACACACACA
>CABHPH010107322.1:1568-14887 GCA_902168325.1 Peromyscus nudipes | reverse complement strand
CACACACACACACACACACACACACACACACACACACACACACACACGCAAAAATGCATGTAAATGTATACCATGTATACATATGAACATAGAGGCAGGTGTGCATTGTAATAGTCAATCTCTGGCTGATCTTGTCATCTTTATTGAATTGGGAAGTGCTTAAATTAGTGAAGTGCTTCTCTAGGTCTCTGGAAGAATTTCCATGGAAGATTCACTTTACAGGGAAGACCCTGAACATAGGTAGCAAATCTCAAAGGTGAGAGAGCAGATGGAGTAAAGGGCAGGTGAGATGACTCAGTGACCCTTGCCTCACAAGCCTGGTGACCTGAGTTCCATTGCCAGAACCCAAACAAAGACAGATAGAGCCAGGCATTGTGGCACACACCTTTAACCCCAGCACTTGGGAGGCAGAGGCAGGTGGATCTCTGAGTTCAAGGCCAGCCTGGTCTACAGAGTGAGTTCCAGGATAGCCAGGGCTACACAAATAAACCTTATCTCAAAAAAACCAAAAAAAAAGAAAGAAAGAAAAAAAATAGATGGAAAGAACTGACTCACTCCACAATGTTTTCTGATGAAGGCATGAGCACCATGTGGAGTGTGCGTGGGACACACATACCCTAATAAGCAAAGTTTAAGAAGAGAGGGGATGACTTTTTAAAAGACTGTATTTGTACTTAGAAGGTAAAAAAAAAAATTGAAAAGTTTTGACCCCAGTAGAAAAGAAGCCAGTTCAAGTGTCCACTGAGACACCTTGGTAGAGGCTACTGTTTGGTGTCCTTCCCCACGGGCACTGGCCACTTGGTAGACTGGGGCTCTCACTATCTGGTCCTTTGCGTCCCACCTCTTGTCAAAGAACTCTTGACTTACAAGCAGAAGAGCAAATGCTCCAAAGGGGAGTTGTGAACTTTGACCCACACTGCTTTGGAGTTCTGTGGACTGGCTGGGAACTGGGGTGTGTCGGGGATTGTATGTTATAATGTTTTTCTCTATAGAGATACAGACATGGTTCATCATATTTTAAGGAAATGTGCTCAAGAGTGGCAATAAATGCCAAAGTATTCATTCCAATATGGTCTTTGATGGGAAAATGCGTGGATTCCTAACTGTAGAGTAAATAAGTGAGAGGTCAAGTAGTCAAGAAAGATGACCCAACGAGGTTCTATGTGGAGGGCATGGAGCCCAACCCGGGCCTCCCTGTAGCACGAATCCTAACTGGTCTTAATAAAAAACCTGGAGTCAGATATCGGGGCAAATGCTGAAAGATCAGAGAGAAACAAGCCACAGTCACTTCTCACCTTGCCAACTCCTCAGCTGAAAGGGGAAGATCCGGTCTCCACGAATCCTCAGACTGAATGCCCCTGAGTCCTCAGCCAAAAGGGGCACTGATTCCTGCCTCCTCCTGCCTTATATGCCTTTCTCCACCCAGCCATATCACTTCCTGTCTCAACCTTCCTAGTGCTGGGATTAAAGGCGTGTGATTCCCACATACTGGGATCAAATGCATGAGATCCCAAGTGCTGGGATTAAAGGTGTGAGCCATCAAGGCCAGGCTCTGTTTCTCTTTTAGACCGGATTAACTGTAGTCCCGGGTGACTTTGAACTCACAGAGATCTGTCTGCCTCTGCCTCCTGAGTGATAGGATTAAAGGTGTGCACCACCACCACCACCACCACCACCACCACCACCACCTCCACCACTGCCTGGCCTCTATGACTAACTCTGTGGCTGACTCTGCCCCGATCTTCAAACAAGCTTTATTTGGTAGAGCATATACAAAATATCACCACACCTCCCAGCACGCAGGGGGACCACAGAGTCTTAGCTGTGGAGAAACCTAAGATATGCCTATTCTAGCCGTCTGTTTTGTGCCTAGGGCTTTATCGCAGCGCTGTATACCTTGATGCGCCTCCATTCTCAGGCTCCTCATCCTCCCTCTGGAGAGCTCTGAGTGACACAGCACCCTATGCTGGAGGTATATGCTACCATGCTATACTTTTCTCTTTATGGCCTGGAATAAGTGGAAAATTTCTCAAATAAGAAAAAAAATCATACGAGCAAAATTTTTGACCAAAAGAAGCCTAAGAATTTTTATTTACCAAAAGATACTATTACCTGGAGGAGAAAGGGGTTCATCAGTCCCCACCCCTAACTGATGAGTTATAGACTCAATGACTTCTGGGGGAGGAAGAGTCTCTTCTCATTAAGGGTGTGGTCCCTGGTACCACGGAGCTTCAGTGGATGGTCCCACACCCAGGAGTATATGGGCAGTAAAACTGAACTCAGCAGATTGTTAAAAACAAAACAAAACAAAACAAAACAAAAGACAAGAAGTGTGTTGGAGGGGTGGTAGCTAGGGAGGTAGGATGGATTGAGGAGGAGTTGGGAGAATAGGGGTGAATATGATCAAAATACTTTGTATAAAATTCTCAAAAAAATTATAAAAATATTCTTTAGAAAGATGGAGGTAGCACAAGGACCTACCTGGGGGAGAAGACAGAGAGGCCTGTGACCCGCTAGGAGTCACAAACAGACTATGCAAAGTACTTCAACAAATCATTTGAAACAGGCAAGCAGTTTAAACAGATACCTCAGGAAACATGTTGGAATTGCCAGTGAATAGTTTACAAAGTGCTCAGTTTCCTTTCATCCTCAGGAATGTGAAGTTAAAATTTCAGTGTGACATTCCCATGAACATTAGAAGAGCTGAGAGGAAGCGAAAACCTTCAGTGTCAAGGAGTGTAACTTGGAACGGCCAGATCGCTCCTTCACATCTGTGGAGTGAACTGGACCAGCTCTGGGACACAGACCGAGCGGTGTATAAACAGTGCTAGAGCATCGTTCCTAATAGCTCAGGTCTGGAAACTTCCCAGAAGCCCAGTGGCAGTACGAGGACATCGTGAGTGGAGATGGAGTCACATGTGGTGTTGTGAGGGATGGGGATGACGATACCACAGCTTGTTGCTGCGATGTGATGAATCTGAGTGAAAGCCAGGGGTAAGAGACTCCATACCACCTGACTCTATTATGTAAGTCCTAGAAATGGAAAAGCGATCTGTGGTGACATGGGTCAAAAAAAGAATTATTACCTTTGGAGCAGGTCTAAAATAGCGGGGACTCGGTCGGGTGCTTCTTGGATCCCGTTGGTTAGAATTTTGGTGAACACAGTTTGCAAAACTCCATTGTACTGAATGTTATATACCCGTGGTTTTATACTTTTACTCATGGATGCCATACCTTAAAAGACACATTCCAACCTGCATTTCTCCACAGAGAGCCATGTACCTTGATGGACTTGACAATGTTCTAAATCTTTATTTTGTCAATCTGATTTTTGTGGTTTGCTGGAGTTTAGAATTTGTGAGTTTGCATCCTGACCTTGTTCCTATTAGTGAATTCAGCTTGGCAATATTAATCTGATTCCTAGAGAGTCATCAATATAAACCTCACACATTTACACAAACTTTTTTACACTCTGTCTTCGAGGTCTTGGTAGAACTTGGCACATCCAATGCTCTAATAGGAGGTGTTTTCATGTGAAATATTTTATCAATATTATTTTTCTGAGCATATGTACATATTACAGGAATCCTTGTAGGCTTGTTGTATGAACAAGAAGGAGGTCATTGACACCATTTTGGAGAGGGGTAGGAAAAATGAAGAGTGATTTCTAACTCTGTGACCGTTCCACACTCATAGACACAATTTTGTTTTATCATGTGGTATCTTAGTTAGGGTTACTACTGATGTGAGGGCAGGAACCTGGAGGCAGGAGCTGATGCAAAGGCCATGGAGGGGTACTGATTACTGGCTTGGTCCTCATGGCTTACTTAGCCTCCATTCTTATTGAACCTATGACCACAAGCCCAGGGATGACTATACCCTCCATAAATCACTAATTAAGAAAATGCCCTACAGCCAGATCTTATGGAGGCATTTCCTCAACTGAGGCTCCCTCCTCTCAGATGACTATAGCTTGTGTCACATTGACATGAAACTATCCAGCACACATGGCCAAAGAGCACACATGCTGTTTCTATTTGTCTCTATCTTTGGCCTCAGAGGAGGGGCTACTCTTGCCTGACAGCTCTACTGATTAACTGTGCTTTCAGTAAGGGTGACTGGGATAGAATCCAGGCTGCATCCTGCCTGAAGAGCCTGGTCTTATGTAGGCTTCCCTGTCCCCAGGCAGTGGTGATTTCGCTATGGTCAAGAGTATGATGGGTACCTGGCCACATCCTACTGCCTCTTTCCACAATGATCCTCTCAACCTTTCTTTCTTTTTTTTTTTTAAACAGAAACTCTAAGATTTTTAAGAAAATGCAAATTCTTCCGACCAACATTTTTAAAGAGTTCCATGGTCTTGGTTAATAATGACCTTGTTATCTACAAATATTAATTCCAATCATGCATCAGAAGAATGATGGAAAGCCTGTAGACATTGTCTTTTTTTTCCTTCCTATAATATGGTTTGATTGTGACACTGTATATAGCCACATCCTCTAAAACCTTTTGTGTCTTCATACTGTACACCCACTCTCCCCAGGCCTCCCTATCTCTTGTACATACACACATGCACACACATTTACTTAGCTTTCTGTACAAGTTATTTTACAAATGCCTCTACCACGTGACCTTTTCTGATGCTTGACTTGGCAGGATGCATGGCCTGCCTTGCTGTTCTGTTTTCTGCACATGGGTTGCTCCTCATGTAGCTAAGCACACATACCTTGGTAAAAATGCACAGCTTGAGGTACAGCCACAGATAGCCTTTCGTGCTGGAACTATGCACTGCTCTAGTGCCAGCACTGTGATTGTGTGAACTTGAAGCAGTACTTGGGTCTGGGAATTGTCCTTCAGTGTTCTGCAATAAATTATTTAAGTGAGCCAAGGAAGAACTAATTGGTTAATAACCATAATTGGGATTAAAGAGTAATTCTGATTTTTAAAAGATGTTTAAAAGGATAAATATTCAGTTGTCTCATTTTGCTATTAAAAAGAAATAAGCCCCCTTAAATGGCTCCACATAATGGAATGTATAGGTGGTTAAATACTGTCCTCCACGTGGAGGTGACAGGCCATTGTCAGGGTCCCTGCTGGTGGCAGGCTACTGGAAGCAAGCCGCTTGCTTGTGCATCGCCTTAGGACTTTGACTATTATTATTTATGTTTGGTGCTGCTCGGTAAATGTACATTGTGCAGAACAATAGATTAAATTGTGCCGAACAAAGAGTATGATTCTGGCCCCCGGGAGAGGACTTAAATTTTAGACACTTAGGTGGCACAGTTCAGGACTTGCATAGAGTAGAAGGTGCAGGGCACCAGGGCCCAGCAAATTGCAGGGGAGGGAAGGCTTAAGCTCTACCATGGAGAGAAGAATAGCCTTAGCCAGGCCTGAGTAAAGCAGTGCATCAAAAAGAAAGCCACATTCTGGCTATAGGGGAAACAAAAACAAAACAAGTCAAGAGAAGAAAGGAAAAGGAACAGGAAAGAGGTAACAAGACCACAGGAATTTGTTTATGAGTTCCAAGTCCACCTCGCTCCTGCCACTGTGCCTGGGCCTGTAGAGTGTCAGGTGTGATTTGTACCATTTTCCTGTCTGTGGTTTAGGGAACCTTGTATCAGTGAGAAATACTCAGGTCTCCATGCAGCCACTACATTTACATCTTCGTGATTCCTAGGGCAATGGGGACATCTTTGTGCCCCCTGTGGTTGTCCTCAATGCCAAACAAGGTAGAATTCCCACTACCTGATCACATAAGAAAATCAAGGTGTGCTCTAAGTCCAACTGTTTGTTTGAGTAGTCTGGAGCTCAGGCTTTCAAGGCCACAAGTTAGAGGCTAATGAACACATGACCAAGGACTGAAGGTATAAAACTTTTCATTCATGGGCACATTTCAAACCAGGTTGCATCCGAGAAATTCTGGGACTTGTCAATCACATGGGCGCGTCTTGACCCACAGCTGCTGTTTGCCTGCTTACTGCTTTTTATAAACCAAGTCGTACTTCCCAAATGCGACTCTTCCAAGAAATTTCTAATCTGAAAGGAAGTCCAGATTGGCACAGAGATAGCGGCTTTCTTGGCACTGTGACTAACAAGAAAGTAGTACCCTGAGTGCTCAGAGGGAATTGTGCTAAGTCTCGCTCACATTTGCCGGTTGCAAAGATAGAGCTTTGCTGTCAATAAAAAAACAGGGATATTTTGCCAGCTCCCCTTCATTCAGTCTCTCAGCGGTGGTTTCTCAATTGTCTCTCTCCCTCTGCTCAAGATATTGCGCCTGCTTAAGAAAACATTAATTCTTAACTCTGAGACAGCCTACCAAGCTGAGCAACTGCACTGGCCCCAAATAAGCTTTCGATTATTTCCTGACCTCTGGACACACCTTTCAAATTTCTATCCTTTCGTAGAGGCGATTCCTAGACTGTTTTCGTTCTCTAAGAGCTGAACAAATATAACATTAAGAAGATTCTATGGGAACTCAGAGAAAGGATGATCCTTAATAAGCTTTATAGACAAAAAAAATGACTGAAGAAAGTATCACCAAGCTTAATTATTGGTAGGTTTCCTTAAACATCATTCATTAAATAGAACTACTGTATCAAAACATTAAAGATCATTGTGGGCTGGGGAGATGGTTCAGTGGTGAAGAGCATGTCCTGTTCTGGCAGAGGACCTAAGTTTGGTTTCAAGTATCCACATCAGGCAGCTTTAACCTCCTGTAAGCTCCAGCTCCAGGGGATGACATCTTCTGGCCGCCTCAGGCATGTGCACATACCATTTCAACAACAACATGTGTGTGTGTGTGTGTGTGTGTGTGTGTGTGTGTGTATGGATATTATCAATGACCTAAAATGTTATTGTATCATTCAGTGTGTTCTGGAAGACCAGAACCACTGATAGGATGAACACACACACACACACACACACACACATATTTATTAGTAGTTCCTTGTACTTGAGGCTTGGGCAACAGTAGTCCCACAGTGGCTGTTCACACTGGAGAAGCCAAGAACCCTGTAGTTCTCAATCCACAGGCCTGGGTGCTTCAGTAGTTCCAGTTTGATCCCCCAAAGCTGGAAGGTTCCTCAGTAGTGGCTGGTCCTCAGTCAGTTATAGAAAATGCTGGTTCTGGTATCAGCAGTGAAGGAGTCGGCAACAGCAGCAAAAGGACACATGAACTTGTTGACGAGGCAAAGCCAAGGGCAAAATATGTCAATAATCTTCCTGCCACCATGCCTTTTCATCTAGGAGGTCACCAAAGGTGCAAACCACATTTGGGGTAGGTCTTACCATATAAATTAAGGCAATTAATGCACTTTCCTGATTGATGCTCCCTACTTAGGTGAATCTAATTTGTGACAAGTTGATATATACAGCAACCATATGACTATCATCTATCTGGTCATTTGTGTGTGTGTGTGTGTGTGTGTGTGTGTTCTTCAGTGTGTGCTCTCTCATGCATGTGTTTATGGGAATGTTATATGTGCCTGTGTGCTTACATGTTGAAAGCCAGAGGAGGATGTCAGGGGTGCTCTTCTAACCATGTCTGCCTTATTCCTTTGAGACAAAGTCTCTCACTGAACCTGGAGCTAGATTGGAGGCCATCAGGTCCCACTGCTGTTCTTGTCTCTGTCCACACAATGCTGGGTGCCAGGATCCCAGCTCAGTTCTTTATGCTTGCACAGTAAGTACACACATTCTTGGTTTTATTTTTTCCTGTTTCTTTCTAGTCCTTATGTGAGTTCAGTTATTTTAAAAATAGAGATTTAATGTTTTTCATTACGTTCATATTTTTGTAGTACTCTGTAGGCATTCTAATCTTACCAGTATGTTTTAGTCTATCTCAATAGCCGTGGTAGGGTATTATTGGGTTTGACTGGCAGAATGGCCAGAAACTAACAGGGGTGGGTTCGTAGGGCAGGTGTCCTGGGAAAGCATAGAATCATAATTTTCCACATTGACTTGGTTGACAGTTAAACTGTGTGACTGTAGAAGCTTCCAGAGAGCTGAGGAAAGCCCCAGAGGACCAGAGAACGCTATGAATTTTCACATGTACCCTTATCCAGAGGTCTGGTTTGTTTTTAAGTCACTGGCTGAGCGTACAAGTACCCAAGTAAGCAGGGACATGCACACATAGAGGCAGGCTGGTTTTAAACCCTCTATAGAGCTGCAGTGCCTACAGACTGAGAAAGAAAACGTGAGCTTGCATGCAAGCACATTCACTATCTAGCAAGACAAAGCAAAACAAAGCACCCATTCCATGAAGAACCAACAAAGTACTACAATATGTTATCGATGACGTCCTATCATCAATTAGCCTATCACCAATGATTCCCAGGAGGAATGCATGGCAAGCAATTGCAAAAAAGTTCTGGAGTGGGACCGCGAGGTGAGAATGAGTCAATTGCTTAAAAGCTGCTTTTATACCAACATTCAACTGGTTAATAAAAAAGAGGATCAAACAATCCAATGAAAATGTACTGTTAATGAAAGAACCAATAGGAAATCTTAGTGACAATGTCAAAACTGCAGAGAGAAGAGACTGCCAGAAATTCTGTAGCTGAAGAGACACAACATCTGACATAAAAATCCACTACCTATCCCAACTAGTGGCGTTGATATACGAGAACAAGAGATCAGCTTCTACAGGGGTGGATCACTGGCAGTAAGTTTAGAGTATAGGAAAAAGATAGAACACAACTGAAGAGAGACACAGGGAACTATATTACCAAGCATCCCAGCATACCTGCAATTGGAGAACCAGAAAGAGAAAAAAAGCATCAATTAGAGTCACCACGCCTGGCATTGACTTATGACTAATTTCAGCTATGAAGCTCGAGAACGTCTCGGTAGGGTCTGTGTAACATGTAGACAAGTCAAATATCCAGTCACAGCAAAAAAAAAAAAGAAAAAAGAAAAAAATCTCTAAAGCAGGTACACAAAGACTGCAGTTGCACACACAAAAGAACAACACAATATGCAGTTGACTCTTCATCCTGAACAATGGCATCTATAGAAGTTTTTCAGAATCAAGTGTTAAAAGTATTGAAAGATGTTTTCTACAACTATTGAAGCTAGCCTGTAAACACGAAGGCAGGATAAAGAATTTTTGATAAGCAAATGCTGATGGAATTCTTTGCTAGCAGAATCACATTATAAAAAATATCAAGAGATGCCATTCAGGTTAACGTTTCACAAGAAACCCCATAGCAATGGAAGTGGTGGAGGATGTAGCAAACGGAAAGTGTGCAGTGAATGTGAGAGATCGTATTTCTGGTATTGTGAAATACAGCCTTACTGCATGCTTCACATCTGTGGTGACTTTATTAAAAGACACGTGAATGCTGAAAGTAGAATTTCTAACAAATTTAAGGTGAGTCATGTATGTTGATACATTGGAAACAGAGGAGGAAGAAGAGGAATTGGAGACACCTTGATATGGGGATTTTTGTTATTTGAGCATTTTGTTTGTTTGTTTATTTTTGTTTTGAGATCAAGTCTTGCTTCGGAACCTAGGCTAGCCTGGAACACATGATCCTCCTATCTCAGTCTCACAACTGATATAAAGTTTATAATCTGTTTGTTATATGCCAGTATTAGTTTGGAGTTAAACATTCTATTACGCACACAACAAAATATGAGGAAAAAAGTCACTAGTTTGTGGTGGTTTGACTAGCCCCCATAGACCCATGTGTTTGAATGTTTGGCCCATAGGGAGGGGCACTATGAAGAGGAGTGACCTTGCTGAAGTAGGTGTAGCCTTGTTGGAGGAAGTGTGTCACTGAGGGGCAGCTTTCAGGTCTCATATATGCTTAAGCTACACCCAGTGTGGGACACAGCCTCCTTCTGCTGCCTGTGGAATGAGATGTAAAACTCTCAGCTCCTTCTCCAGCACCATTTCTGCCTACATGCTGCCATGTCCCACCATGATAATAATGGACTAACCCCCAGAAACTGTAAGCCAGCCTTACTTAAATGTTTCCTTTATAAGAGTTGTTATGGTCATGGTGTCTCTTCACAGCAATAGAAATCCTAATTAAGACATAGGTATTCAATGTGAAATTAAATAACACCATAATCTTCTTAATGAACACAACGTAAAACAGTCACCGAGTAAGAAGAACAAAAAGGAATGAGATTAACCCAAAGGGAAGAGTAATAGCAGATCAGAACTCTACCCAGCTGCATGATGACTGTTGTAGACTAGCGGAGAATAACTTTAAACCAGGGGTCACCAGATTTGGGCCCTGTGGGCAAATATGATCTTAGTTTGTTGTAAATGCTCTGTGAACTAAGGGTGTTTTATATATTGTAAATGTTAAAAGAGGAAGCTGAACACAGTAGTGGTGGTGGTGGTGATGATGATGATGAGGATGGGGATGCTGCTGGTGATGATGATGAGGACGGGGATGCTGCTGGTGATGATGATGATGAGGATGGGGATGCTGCTGGTGATGATGATGAGGACGGGGATGCTGCTGGTGATGATGATGGGGACGGGGATGCTGCTGGTGATGATGATGAGGACGGGGATGCTGCTGGTGAGTTTGATGACGGTGGAAGAGAACAGTGAAAGGAAGAGGTTCAATTAGATGTAGATGGCCTATGAAACATAAATATCTCCTACTAACTGCTACATAAAACATGTTTCCTGACCCTTTGAAAGGTAAAAATCAGGGCTTTTCAGACTATCTTAAAGGTGAAAAATTATGCCAGGCAGTGGTGGCACATTCCTTTAATCCCAGCACTAGGGAAGCAGAGGCAGGTGGATCTCTGTAAAGGCGTGCGCCACCACCGCCCGGCAACTGGACTAATCTTGTGCAGGCAACCACAGCTGCTGTGAGTTCACAGATGCAGCAGTCCTCGGTCCTAAGGAATAAAGAAGACACCATCTCTCTCTAGTCATCCCAGACTTCTGACTCTTACGGTCCTTCTGTCCCCTCTTCTCTGAGCCTTGGAGGGGAAGGGGTGTGACATAGATGTCCTTTTTGTGGATGAGCACCTCTCCCCTCAGAGAACATGTTCTCTGCATTTTTGACCAGTTCTGGGTTTCTGGGCAAACCATTGTCTACTTCTCAAAGGAGTGTCTTTGACAAGGGCTGAGAGCTACACTAACAATAGATTTAGAGACCAGTTTGATAATTGTGTCCATTTAGCAAGACTGAGACACTGATGCTTATTACACAGGAATCTTTCTCTAGACACAAGACATCGGGAGCACAGCTGATGCCTTGAAAACAGTGAACAGCAGGATGTTGCCTGTTTACAGTCAAGAATATCACAAGTTTTAACCATCAACATTTTTATTCAACTTTGTGTGTGAATTCATAATGTAAATATAACACAAAAGACTAAAAAGCTTAAAAATGAAAAGACTATTATAATAAAATAACCTGATAATAAAAAACCCAGAGCCAGATATTGGGGGTAAATGCTGAAAGATCAGAGAGGCAAAGGAACAAGCCACTAGAGAAGCTTCTCACCAGTACCGAACCCTCAGGCTGAATGGAAGGCAAGATCCTATCTCCAAGAATCCTCTGACTGAAAGCCTCTTTCTGAGTCCTCAGCCAAAAAGGTCTCTAGTTCCTGTCTCCTCATGCCTTATATGTCTTCCTCCACCCAGTCATATCACTTCCTTCTTAGTGCTGGGATTAAAGGCATGTGTGCTTCCCAAATACTGGTAGCAAAGGCATGAGATCTCAAGTGCTGGGATTAAAGGTGTGTGCCAACACTGTCTGGCCTCTATGTTTAATCTAGTAGGTTGCTCTGTCCTCTGATTCTCAGGCAAGCTTTATTTGATACACAATATAGCACCACAGCTGAGGGAAGAGGAGTCACTCTCCTTGTGGAAGATGGCTACTGGGAGGTTGCTTGTGCCCTAGTGAATGGCCACACATCCGTGTGTATATGGACAGTACTGATTGGACTCACAAATTTATTAATAACAAAAAGTAAGTAAAAAGAAGACTTGAAGTTGGGAGACAGAAAGAGTAAAGTATAGGAGGGATTATCAGAGGGAAGTAGTGATGGATGGATGTGATCAATATAGCATTATATAAATGTATGAAAATTTCAAAAAAACCCAAAAATATTATTAACAAGAAGTAACCACAAAAGTGAAGCATACCTTTTGAACTTTATTTCACAAACAAATGATGTTCAGATCATCAGCTAGTACAGGGAAAGATTGCTAAGACACCTGGTCAGGAAGACAGAACTGTATAGGTATACATACTGGAATGGCTGGAATTCAAAACTGAAATCCAGATGTGAACCACGATGTGAAGAATTGGAATTCACACATTGCTAGTGATGAGACAAAAATACATGGTCACCTGGCAAGGAAGTCCACAGTGTCTTCCATGTTGAGTACACACCTACAATGGGACCCATTCACCTCCCTCCTTGATGTCTATCCAGTAGGGATGAGAGCATGGCTCACAAAAACTAGCATGCCAGCATCCATATTGACTTCAGTCACAGCCAAGCACCTACCATTTGTGAATGTATAAATAAAATGTAGCATATCCACCCAATGAAATTGCATTTAGTGCTGAAAAGAATTGATTGTTGATTCACACAAGTATGTGAACGAATCTTAAAGCACCATTTTCCATCAGGCACAAATGATTTCCTAACCTGCAATTCCACATCTGTGAGATTCTAGAAAACTCGGACAAATTTGGTGAACACCAGTTGTGGCTTCACTGAGCCATGCACAGGGGTGGAGCATGGCCAGGAGTGGGTGAAAGGGAATGGAATTCTGGTGGGGAGTGGATGCATTCTAGAACTCCAGTGTAGTGATGTCCCCATGATTGAGTACATTTGCCAAAATTCATCAAACTATGTATTCAAATAGGTGAATGTTACTTTCTCTATAGATTTTATGCCTCAAATCAGACAATTTTTTTTAACTAGCTTCCAGAACTTAAGCCCTCCAACTCTTATATAATGGACTTCTATTTCATTAGGGCCATATCTCCAAGTGCAGGCTAGACTCATTCATCACCCTAGTGGTGGCCCATAGTAGGACTAGACTCAAATCATTCCAACATTCAAGGCTCAGCTTCTTTGTCTCAACCATTCCAACAAAAACCCATAGAACATGAGAGTGCACCTTGCTAGATGGATGTGGAGCACAAGACAACCCCTAAACAAGGCATTATGAACCATAGGAGAAAATTCACTGATTGCACATGCTGGGACCACAGGCGACACCCCAACCCCACCCCTAGGTTGTAAGAACAATTACCCTTCTAGACGACAGGACTGCTGGTGTGTGTGTGTGTGTGTGTGTGTGTGTGTGTGTGTGTGTGTGTGTG
>CABHPH010107320.1:19396-34508 GCA_902168325.1 Peromyscus nudipes | reverse complement strand
TCCCCTTTTCCGCACAATAAAATAGACATTTCTCAGTTTTCAAAGTTCTAGTTCTCAGATGTCTTTGAAGATGATGATGGTCACCATCATTATTATTTAAGACAGGGTCTCACTGTATAACTCTGGCTGGCCTGGAGATTACTATGTAGACCAGGCCGCCCTCAAAGTCACGAAGATCCTCCTGCCTCTGCCTCCCAATTGCTGGGATTAAAGGTGTGTGCTACCACACCTGACTCCCCTTTGATTTACCCAAGCACTACGTTAGTTACTAAAGACCTAAAAACAAAAATTAAAGCACACAGCCCATGTCTCTAGGCCACTAGTCCATCAGAAGAGAAAATCAAAGAAATAAGTAAATAGTTGTGAAAGATCCAAGTTAAAAGGCTGCAGAGGGCGGCAGACCTAAGAAGACCAGGGAAGCCTGCCGGACCGTGTTTCCTCCGGGAATTTCCTCTGGTTTCAAATTTGTGATTAACGTTTAATATACAAACATAAATTTAGTTGAATACCAAATTCTGGCTCCATCTGACAATACCTTTATACTCCCTGACTTCCTAGAGCATCTCTTATTACTAAGCCACAAATAGTCTATAAATAATTCTTCCCTTTTTTAAAATCAGCCATTTTACAAATTCAGTAAAATAATCATAACAGCATACAAACATTTTCTTTGATATTTTTCTAGAATCTAAAATAATGTGGTTTATCTTTGAAGAATATTATACTATGTCCATTTCCTCTTTCCTGTCTTTCCTTGTTTTTGTGCATGTTTTCTGTTTTATAATCTCCAAAATAGTTCATATTATTTTTGCTTTAAATGATCAGTTATTTTTAAAATACATTTAAAAAAATCTTTTCATTTGCCTGGATGTATCATCTTTACAACTCTTTACCTTCTTTTAAGATTTTATTTTCACTTTTTATGTAATTGTATACGTGCCTGTGTGCAGTACCCAGGAAGAACAGAATAGGGTTCCAGGGCCCTGGCGCTGCAGTTACAGGAAGTTGGGCACCATCTGGTTTGGGTGCTGGAACTGAAGTTGTGTCCTCTGAAGAGCAGCAGGGCCTCTTAACAGCTGAGCCTTCTCTCCAGCCAGACAACATAATCTCTATTTGTAAATCTGGAGTCCGTCCTGTACCTGGATTACTTCTTTTTAACATGCGTGTAATCGAGGTCTGCTGGCAATGAGTTCTCCCATCTGAAGAGGGGTTTCTCCTTTTTTTCTTTTTCTTTAAAGATGCTTTTGTAGGAAATACACTTCTAGTTGGCCATCTTCATTTTTCTACACTTTAAAAATGTCATTGATCATGTTTGCCTTTCTGTGACATATAGAATATATATAATAGGTTTTACAAGCATGCTACTCCCATTTTTTTTCTCCTTGGGTCTGTTTTTAGTGATTGAGTTTCCTCCTCCATTTTCTGCTGTATCTAGTTGATTATGTAACTAAAGTATGTTCATGTGCTGTACTTGATTCTCTTGTACTGACATTGGGGCATGTTCAAGCTTAAATATCCTGTTGTTCATATTTTGTTACAGGTCTGGCTCCATGCACCATATGAACTTCATCTTTCTTTATTTGAGCACTTTATTGAACTACTGACAGAGTCCAGGTATACCTAATACTCATGTAGTTGGCTGTTCAGTTATGAAAGAGATGCTCTTAGGATGTATTAATCGGCTTTCCCTTACAGTGAGGCCTCCAAGAATGCCAAGTTAATGAGGGAATTTCAGCTAATCCCCAAGCTGCTCCTGACTCTCCGAGACATGTCCCTGTCCCAGCCGACCATTGCTGCTATTAGTAACGTGCTGAGCTTCCTGCTGCAGGGCTTCCCCAACAGCAACGATCTGCTCAGGTGGGTTTGACTAAAATCGCCAGTGAGGTTGAGATGAGATGAGTGGAATGGGTCGCTGTGGTCCCTGTGCCCCGGTGACAACTGTAATGTCAATATCGTGCGAGTAAGGCATGGGAAGGGGTGTGGAAAGCAGCCAGAAACATGGCTGCCCTAGATACCCAAGTCTTCGGGATAGGAATTGTCAGTCCCCATCCTTCCTCCTCAAGGCCTGCTAGTTCTCAAGGGTGTATGTCACACACATGCGCACGGCCTTCCGCCTTTCTCTTTGGTCTCCGTCACTCATAAACAGATGATACTTTGTTGTTGAGTACTTAAATGGTTTCTGTGATTTGAGCGTTATCTGAGTAACTGAAGAGGTGGCCCAGTGGGTAAGAGCACTTGCTTTGCAACTGTGATAAGCTGAGTTAGCCCCACATAGCCAGCCAGCCGGGCCTGTACCCCATCTAGGTGGGAACAGAGGCAGAAGGGTCACTGGTGCTGGCTGGCTGCTCGACCAGCTGCCACGCAGGAGCACCAGGCTCAGGAAGAGACCCTGCCTCAAATGAGGAAGGCAGAGGATGACAAGGTAGGACAGCCAGTGTCATTCTCTAGCCTACTCACACACACAGGCACTCACATATACACACACACACACGTTTACACCACAGTCATACACATCACACACACACACACACAATTGCACCCACGTGCCATGGGCAGTAATTTTTTAGCATAAGGGAAATTCGGAGCTTTTCCTTCATGGAGTCCTCTGAAAGTTGTTTTATTTTTAAGTTTTTAACTTTTAAATTTTTAATTTTCCACTTCCTTTGTAAATGAACAAGGGCCCAGGGAACTTAAACTACTTGTCTCCAGTCACATTGTTAAAAAGTCAATCTGTGTGTGTGCGTGTGTGTACACATATACATATGCACATGCATGCACACACACACACACACACACACACACACATCACATATATGTATAACCTACCCTGCATTTCTAAAACCCACATTCTCCATCCCTCGGCTCTAAAGGATTTATACAGATCAGCAGAGCATTTTAACTTGGTCAGTCACGCTGCTGAGCTTGTTTAGGCCACGTGGCTTAGTGCATTAAAGAGCTCCCGCTTCTGAAAACCTAGATTCTTAGATTTCAGAGACCTTGTGGTGTTGATGCCGTTAGCTGTGGTCCAGAGGAAGCAAACTGAACACCGTCACCTACTGAGCCAAAGAAGTCAAAACAGAATGCACATGTGGGTTTGTTTTCTCATTTCTTTGTGTTTTGTGTGTTAGGGAAAAGAAAGATGACACTTTTTATTTTCTGCTTTATTTTCAGGTTTGGCCAGTTCATTTCTTCTACGTTGCCAACCTTTGCAGTTTGTGAGAAATTCGTGGTTATGGAAATTAATAATGAAGAGAAACCTGACGTGGGTGAGTTGAGCAAAGAAAACCGTCAGCTAAGTCCTCTGCCCTAACATGACACAAATTGGACTGAATTATATGTGAAAATATTATGTAACATTCCCCTTCATGTTACTTTTTGGGGTCTTTTACTGGTATGTCTATCTTATGTTAAATCTGTGCAGTGTGCAGAAGTGTAGTGTGGCCTACCAAATGTAAAAGATATGAAAGCTTTCCCGTTTTAGATTCATGGCCGTCCTCTTCTAGTGTAATTGAAATCACTTCATTTTAAAAATTACGTCCATATTACTAGTGTCCTCATTCTCTGTAGCTTTTTTACTATAGTCTTCAGTGGTCATTGAGAGAAATACCTTTTTCCCCCGCTGACACTAAGAGAATAGTCCTTGTTCAGCATTGTTATGGCCTTATTATATAATTGGAAAATCTATCACGTGTATGATCCTTACTACTTACAAATGTACAGAAGAAGGATCGTAAGAGAAAGTGGTGTAACGTCAGTGTTCAGAGGACAGACAGATTGAGAGACTGAAATGCTGCAGGCCACAGCCTTCTACCGACAGACTCGGGACTAGAGCATACCACTCCTGCTGGTTCCTGCTGCCAGTTCCTTTGAAACCACTTTGATCTGTCTTTGGTGGAAAAAGAACTGTAAGGAACAAACAACAAATGCCCAGACGAAGCATTGTGAGACAAAAACCTCCAAATATACAGTACCATTGGCTTCGTTTTGTGTTGGCTGTCTGCTGCCTGACATAGGACCTGCCCTTAAGTGTGGTTTGTTTCCCCAGGGAGACGGTTGGAGAGAACTAATTTTCCTTTGCGGTCACTTATCGGTTGGAATGCTTCTGGGTTGACATGGGGGTTGTAGCAACTTCTCCTCTTAGCATTTGAACCCCATCCAGCTCAGACCCATGCCAGCCCTGTGCACGCGGCCACAATCTGAGTTCATATGCGTGTCAGTTCTGTTGTGTCTAGAAGGTCTTGTTTTCTTGATGTCCTCTATCCCCTCTGGCTCTTACAGTCTTTCTACCTTCTCTTTCCCAGAGTTCCCTGAATCCTGAGGGGAGGGATTTGATGGAGACATCCTATTTAGAACTGAGTATTCCAAGGCCCCCTGGTCTCTGCACATTGTTCAGTTGTGAATCTCTGTATTTGTTCCATCTACTGGAGAAGGAAACTTCTCTAATGGTGGCTGATCTGTGTTATGAGTTCATATATCAGTATAATACTGATCTATGAGTTTAAAGAATGTTAGGAGTCATTTTACTGCTGTGCGCCTTTAGCAGAACAGTAGTAGTATTTGGTTTTCCCCTTAGTCCATGGCCTGTCGAGTCTGAGGTTCTTGCTTGGGTACAAGCGGTGTCGGGCAGGGCTGCCATCTCATAGGGTGATCCTTCAATCCAGGCAGTAGTGGTTGGTTACTTCCACAACATTTCTGCCACTATTGCATCCGTGTCTCTTGCCGTCGGGTCACCATTTTCGATCACAGGGTTGACAGCTAGAAAGGGGATAGTTCTCTCCTGCTTTGTGTGCAGAGGACCTTCCTGGACCATGAAGGGTCAGGGTAGGCGCCAGCTTGACTTTTCCATGCTCAGTGAGTTGTGTAGGTGTTTTCTCCAGCAATGGAACCTTACCACTAGTTTGTGGCGAGCAATCGGTACCGTTGGCAACTTCCCGGATTGTTTGAGGCTTTCCATGCTTTGGCAAACAGCCTGTTAGCTATAACCCATTCCCCATGCTGTAGGTTTCACGTGGTGTGGAGAGATGGCTAGTGGGGCCTTTGTTTCCCGGCTTTTGGTGATTCCAATGTAGATTTCTTCTATGTATGTATTTTAAGAAGTTTCTGCCATATTAGGTTTCCATATGACCCATTTGTTTTAGCTCTCCCTCTCTGTATTCTCTCTCCTATCCCTTTCCACCCTCCCCCTCCCCATTTGATCCTCCGTATTGGGTCTTGTCTCCCCACCCCCCACACCTGTCCCTGGGACATCAGAACAGATCTCCATAGGAAGGGAAATACAAACTTTTAATTTAATATACCATGTTCAAGCATTATTTTTAAGCTCTGCATTAATATCTGCTGAAGAAATATCAATTACAAAATGAAAATGCTTCAAAAATTGTTGAAAATATATAACAGTTTATTCCAATTACACAAATGATGCAGGAAAAATAATTCTCTATTTCCCATATATTTTATAGCCATTTGATTCAATAATCACAGAAGTGTTGTAAGTCCTTGATGGTGAGTGCTGCCCTAAGGCTATACAAATGGCTAATTTTCTGTTGAGAAGCCAAGTTGATTAGCCTGGTCTTCTCATCACTTCGTGCCATTTGAAGTAAGAAAGTTTGTGGATGATAGTCATTATTTGTTCACTGTGAAATTGTACTAAATATGATGTGATACTTTAAAAAAAAACCACATTTTTTTTCAAATAGTATTCAGGATACACACCTACCAAAAAATATCTTGGGTGAAATGATGCCAAACATTGATAAATTAGTGTAAACTAACATAAACAGTATGTGATGGGGTTATGAGCTGTGGAAAAACAACAGTTTGGGAGCTTCTTTCAGATGGAGCTCAGTGTTTTAAACTATATTTGAAAATCAGGGGAGGCATAATTAATACATAGTCAAATAAAAAATAGTAAGGATTTTGAGAGAGTTTTAATTTTCTGCATAGTATTGTCCACTTATAAGAAGTGATTCTTACGGCAGCTTAACGTCTCAGGTTTGATTTTGCTAGTACTCTAAGCTGTTGGTGTTTGCCACTTGGAATAGGGGGTCCTAAGTCCCCCTTTGTGAACTTGAAGCTTCATAATGAATAGAGCAGTAAATTCCCTTTGTGTCTGGGGGATGTGGGGGTCAGGGTCTCCCACTTTGTATCTTTGGGTAACCTAACCTGGTACATAAACCAGGGAGCCTCTGAAGTCATGTACCACTGTACCCAGCTAAATTCACTTTTTTTTCCCACTGTGTAGCCCTGAGTGGCCTGGAACTCACTATGTAGATGAGACTGGTCTTGAACTCACAGACATCTGCCTGCCTCTGCCTCTAGAGTGCTAGTTTAAAGGCCTGTGTGACTACACCCAGCTAAATCCACATTTTAAAAGACAGTCTAAAGTTTAGAGTAGTCCATGGTCCAAGCAAGCAGAACCATAAAACCACAGTGAGTTCAGGTGGGCCTAAGTGCTAGTAGAAATGGAAGCATGAGAGTGACCAGCCACACAGCTTTCCTGAGGTGCAGTATACCTGGCACTGTGGACTAATGACGCCCAAGCCCTGGCCTTCTGGGACACTCCACTGGGGGCCTCTGAGCCTGTCTTACTCTGCTTTTGTCCGGTTTCTTTTGTGATTTTGTGTAGACTTTGCCTGTTCTGAGCTGTACAATTCTAACTTTGCTTCATGTGTTGTAACTGTTGAATAAACTAATGATTCCCATTTTCAAACTTTCAAATCTAGTCTTAACACAAAACATGGCTCTCATCTCAAAGAGACTCAGAGAGAGTTTATTTTTGAGCCAATAATGAGTGACCGTGGCCTAGGTTCAGGTTGGCCCACATAGCATTTTCGACATAGAATGACTTCCTGGAGTTTTATAGTTACAGAACAAAAGTAAGTCGAGTTTCTCCAATGTGCTGGTGGAAACATTGGGTAGCAGGATCCAACAGAGCAGGAAACCATCTTCGGACCCATGTGATCTTGATGTTCTCTTAACTGTAGCTGGCGAGAGCTAGCAGTCTGCTGAGTTAATTCATTTCAGAAGGTTGTACTGGATAGCACAGAGAGGTCAGGTCAGACACAGAAGTGGAGAGCAAGCTTAGGGTGGCCTGAGGCCACTGGGGTCTGGATCTGCAACATTCAAGTCTTCCTAATTAGGAAGTTCATCAAGTATATTGAAGCTTTAACCTGGGGCTCACCTGTTCTGGGAACATCAGGTCACACTGCTGCATTTACCTCCATCTTTAAAGAAAGAGGAAGTGAAGGGCCTGCCTGGCAAACTGAGGTTCTGTGGGAATAATTGTTCTGATTCCTATAGTTTTAAGTGATGGCTTCCTCCTGTTGAGGAAGAGAGGGAATATTAGTTAAACTATAGAAGTGGAGTAAAGTCTGAAGTCATTACCTTTGGTAATGTTGGAGGTATAAATGAACAGTTGTCATGGTTCTAAAGAGAATTTATCTGGTTCATTTTCTTGTGTCTGCTGTAGGGGAAATCACTTGTAAAGAAAATGTTTCCTGAAAGGTTTTCTTTTCATGATTTCAAGGAACTGGATTGGATATTTTATCCTCTATCCCTGGGGTATTTAATGTGTTTATCTCTCTTTTAGGAGCAGAAGAGGAGTTTGGAGGTCTTGTGTCTGCTAATCTTATACTTTTGAGGAACAGACTTCTAGACATCTTGTTAAAACTCATTCATACATCGAAAGAAAAGACAAGCATTAACTTGCAGTAAGTGAAACCTTTTTAGAATTGATAGACCTGGCCAGGTGTGGTGGCGCACACCTTTGATCCCAGCACGTGGGAGGCAGAGGCAGGCGGATCTCTGAGTTTGAGGCCAGCCTGGTTTACAGAGACAGCCGGGACTCTATAGTGATAAGCTTTCTCAAAAAATCAAAAAAGAAAGAAAGAAAAAGAACTGATAGTCCTGTGTGCTGTTACTTGTCTCTTCCTGTCAAACATAGACTTCCATAGACTTCAGAGGATTGACTTGAACCCTGAGATTGATAGCATCTCAAAAATGAGGCTCAATCAGTTTTCTGATTTGAAATCTGAGTTTCTGAAACTGACTTCCTTTCTCTGGCCCCATCTGTCTTTGAACAGGGCTTGTGAAGAGCTGGTCAGGACACTGGGTTTTGACTGGATCATGATATTCATGGAGGAACACTTGCATCCTACCACAGTCACAGCCGCCATGAGGATTCTTGTTGTCCTGCTAAGTAACCAGTCCATCCTCGTCAAGTTTAAAGAAGGCCTCAGTGGTGGAGGATGGCTGGAGCAGACAGATTCTGTGCTGACTAATAAGATAGGAACTGTGCTAGGTACGAGACTTCAGTCCTCTGTCTTTAAATGTCGTGTGAGCGTGTGCACTCCGGTTTATATCATAGCCATTAGGAGTTGTGAATTTTAATAACAAAAAAAGAAAAACTTACACTCTTCCAAATTCAAACTAAAGCCAGAGATAGGATTTTAAGATGTGAAAGCTCAGAGAACTGGTTGTGCTTTTATTGTTACACACAACCTTCTTTGGCCTTGAACTCAATCGTTAGCAAGTTACAGTAGAAGTGACAGCTGAGAGCGATAGTGTGCATGCCACACTTACGGTGTCAGTCACTGCAGTCGCCGTGTGGCTTGTGTGGTTTGCACAGTGACTGCATGATAGGTAAATGTATCGTCTACATCTCACAGACTAAAAGGCGAAAACATGGGGCTGACATCAGTCACACAGTTGGGACGTGTCAGAATGGACGCCCCATTGACTCAGATATGTATGGCAGGGTCTAAGTCACGTGATCGTTGTGATTCAGAAATGAAATGATGTATGCAAGAGAGTGGTGAATTGCTATATAAATTTTTCCTCATGAGAGGATATTTTAGACAATTAATTCAGTCACACTGAGCAACTGTTTAAGATACATATACTTAAAAGCAACCTAGACGTAAATTGTTCTTATTGTGTTAAATAATAATTATTCTTCATCTTTGAACAAAACTGGAAGAATGTGAATCTCCATTTGAAATTTTAATAGCTTCAGAGTGAAAGTCAGTCACTCATCTATGGGCTTTGTTCACAAAAGATGTCTGTTGAACTCTTGGCTGACATTCACTCTGCACTGAGCTCTCTGCTAGGAATGGGTTGTAAAAGGACCACATTTGAGTTGTGTCCTGAAACTCCTGTGTAATCAAGGACTCCTGTAGAGACAAAATTCCTAGATACACGCATGGCCTTAGAGAGCCTCAGCAGCTCTCTCCTGGCTGTCTCCTTGCAAAGTTTCAGAGGATGGTGGGTGGCTCACTCAGCTTGTGGAGAACACAGCCACAGTGGGCATGGATCTGCCATCTTGACACAGTACAGACTGTGTTGTGTAAGGAAGTCATTTTTGTCTTCATTTAGTCTTAAATCTGAATCTGTATATAACTTAAGGTTAAAGGAGTGTACGGGGTGTTTTTTTGTTTGTTTGTTTTTTTAAGGACATGTATTAATTATTTTTTACCAAGTGTATTTGGCTCTCAATTTCACTTAATTCTTTGGAAGCATGAGCAGGGACTTTAGAGCTCTTTTGAAGTCATTCTTGTAACGAGTAGCGCTCGTTTCACTGTGAGAAGCACTTGTAGACTTGTCTCTGGTTGTCCCAGCCCTCTCTCAGAACCTGTATCCTCCTGGGAAGATGCGCTGAAGGGAAACGGGACTGACTAAAGATGGGGTCAGCCACTGGCCGCTAGCTGGCTGGCTTTCCTTGTGTGAGCACAGGACAAGTGTGTCACCCCTGCAGCATCGCTGCTTTCTTTGTTAAATGCGGCACCATGACATTTCCTAACTCTCTTCCTCACTCCTTTTAGGATTCAATGTGGGCAGGAGCGCTGGAGGGAGATCCACGGTCAGGGAGATTAACCGGGAGGCCTGCCATTTTCCTGGTTTTCTGGTCCTTCAGTCTTTCCTTCCTAAGCACACGAATGTCCCTGCCCTCTATTTCCTCCTCATGGCCCTGTTTCTGCAGCAGCCTGTGAGTGAGCTGCCTGAGAACCTGCAGGTCAGTGTGCCTGTCACCAGCAGCCGATGTAAGCAGGGTTGCCAGGTAGGAACTACCTAGTAAGGGGTCACTGTGACACCTATCGATTCTTATACTTCTGACATTTAAAGTTTAATTTGGGAATTCAAAAACCCTGAAAATTTGCTAAGTGATTTTCCTAAAACATCATCCTTTGTCACTGTTAATACCTTCTTCTCTTTCTGGTTGCGCTGAACAATTATCTATGCATGAGGACTTTGGGTGACATTAATGATGATCTCAAGGATTGTTTTGAGTAGTCCAACTTTACCTAGAAATATGATTTAATTCCAGATAATTACAGGTGAAAGGGGGCCTGGGGAGATGGCTTGAGTCTGTGTAGCGCTTGATGTGTAAGCTTGAGGACCTGGGTTCAGATTCCCAGAACCCCAGTAAGAAGCCACAATGACTGTACATCCTCAGGACCCCAGCCCTGAGTGGGGGAATGGTCAACCCCCGGAGCTCATTGACCCTCTCTAGCCAAATTGGTAAACCTCAGGTTCAATGAGGAGACTTTGTCTCAAAACATAAAAGTGAAAGATAGAAAGTGATCAAGGGGAGATACCAGACATCAACCTTGGGTCTCCACACACATCTGCTTATTTTGTGTGCAAACATGCACACACACACACACACACACAAATGAGTAGGTACAAGTATTGATTTGAAAAATATTCTTAATTCTGTAGTGGTATATAACATCTACATTTTCAGGAAACCAGCAATGATTTATTTGAATTGTCATTGAAGACTATTAAAATGGTCTATATATAGCTTATATCTGTGGCTTCATAAAGACTTACTTTAGCTTTTAAATTCAACTTTGCTTCCATCCAACGCCAAATGATATTCAAAACAGTTTTAATATTTGACCAAACCTTTTCCATGAAATCTCCTAAGCAGTACTCTTAGATTTATGCTATGTGGAATTTGGTTTCCCAGGTCCTTTTGAATCACATGGCACCATAGTCATAAGTGTTATGTAAAACTGATCTCAGTCAATCTCATCATCCACTACTTATTTTGTCAAATCTTACTCATAAGTAACATAACTTTGAGTCATTGCTGAGTCTGGGGAGTGAGGTCATTGTGCTCCTACAAACATCTTGCTTAAGACTTATCACATTTTTAATTTCATCTTGTTGCTAATTACCATGTGAGGGTTGGGGCCATATTTTGTCTAAAAAATAAGGAATAGACTTATACTGAAAATGTAGGTTCTGGCTGAGATGGATAATGGTACATACAATATTTACCAAGTTTCGATGTACAGAATGGAGGTTACTAGTGATCTGTTGTTAAAATAAAAGTAGTTTCAATGAAATTTTAGAATATTAGAATGTCTAAGGATCTCTAGGGGAAAAAATGACTAGTGACTGATTGTTGCCCATTTGGTCTACAGTTTGACTTGGATTCCATCTGGACATTTATCTTTGGAGTCCCTGCCTCCAGCGGAACAGTGGTCTCTTCCATCCACAATGTGTGCACAGAATCTGCTTTCTTACTGCTGGGGATGCTGCGCAGCATGCTGAATTCAGTGAGTTATAGAGGGCTGGCATCCCTCAGCCCTGTGTGATGTCGGCTGCCTTACAGAGAAAGCTTGTTCTAATTTACCATAGCTGTCTGTTTCCCTGTGGCTCTAGACCCCACCCTATTTTCTTACTTCTAAGGTATGGACAGACAGTGTAGTTAAGACCACAGGTTAGAGGCTGGGAGTGTGGCTCAGTGGTAGACTATCAACCTGCCAAGTGTGAGGTGGGGTTTGATCCCCAGCACTTCCAGAGACCGGGAACCACAGACTCTGGAAATGAGGGTCCCACTTCTGGTATTCCAGATGTACTAGCTTCTGTCTGCCACTGTTTCTTAAGTTTAAACATCTGGTGATAACATTTACCTCATAGGGTTGTGAGGGTTTCGTGAAGTAACATATACACAAAATACTTAAAAGAGTATCATAAGTATCAACTAATATCACCAACATAAGATATATAGTAATAGATACACATATATAATCATAGTATCTTGTATATATGATATGGCTACTCATTGAGATTCTGAAGTTATTCTCATTTAGATGTTAAAACATTAACAGAACAAATTTTATTTTCCTTTACACTTTTCTGCTCTAATTATTTTGAACTTAGAGAAGAATAGTAATTGGAAGAATAATGACAAACTCCACTCCTGTCTGTCTTGCAGGCACACTGAGAATGGTGGCGTAGCTCATTACACAGCTTAGAGTTGTGCGTTAAGAGAAAATGCTAACCTAGATAGATCTCTTAAATTATATGTATCTGATGGTTCTCATCTAAGAACAAAACATTGGGAGTTTACTTTGCTGCTGGTCCATAAACAAATGTAAAACTCCACGTTAAGGAAGAAACCCCTCTCAGGACAGGTCTCAGGAAATACGTAGTTCTCAAACACTTATACATGCATATGTTCTTCACTGATCCCCGTGTGTTTGCCGTCTGGTGCTTCCAGGTATTGTACCAGGTATGGTACTGTGCCTTCGTGTCAGGTTCACAGGGAGAAAATGACTTCTGCATCTTCACCTTTTACTCCCGATTTCCTGACAGGATGCTCAGGACCAGTGAAGGCAAAGAACTACTGTGATGCAGACTGTGTTCATGTTGATAACGACAACTCTTCTTAGTTGAGCTGTGGAGAGGGCTGGGGGACAGTTTCTAAGGGTGTGGTTGTCCTTCTCGCTATTAGATTTGTTTACATGTTTGCAAAAAATCTTTGCTCATGTATGATTTATGAGGTTTTGGATCATTGATATGTGCAGTGTAAGAAAAATAATAAATAGTAAATCCTCCTTCTGTAATTTGAGACAAGGTCTCATGTAGCCCAGGCTAACCTTAAATTTTCTATGTAGCTGAAGATGACCTTAATTCCTGATCTTTCTCCCTCCACTTCCCAAGAGCCGGCTTGTAGATGTTTGCACCAAGCCCAGCGTAAGCTCCTGTAGAAGGCTCGGTCTCTAACACTGTTGTTCTTCTCTGCCCTGTTAGCCATGGCAATCAGAAGAAGAGGGGTCGTGGCTCCGAGAGTATCCGGTGACCCTGATGCAGTTTTTCAGATACCTGTATCACAACGTTCCAGACCTTGCCTCCATGTGGATGAGCCCTGACTTCCTGTGTGCCTTAGCAGCCACCGTCTTCCCCTTCAACATCCGCCCTTACTCAGAGATGGTAAGGAAGTAGGAGGAATGGTCAGCTGGAGGGAAACAGACGTTTGTTTTCCTGAGCTCCTGATGGACTCACCTGTCTGTCGCGTGCTGTACCATGTCTCTGTCACTGCTGTCAAAGCTCCCCACACAGTCCTTGTGCTTTCCCTGAGAGAGCCATGGGCTGTGTTCCTGCTTCCTGTCTCCAGCTCTTGTAAGTCCATTGCTGATGCCCCTGGCCAGGCAGCTACTGTTGCATGCCTTTCCATGAGATGGTGGCTAGCTGTGTGCTTACAAACTGCTCTGCAGAGGTAACAGGACTCTAGCCAAACCAAACTGCTTTCTTTTTTATTTTAGACAGTAGGTATTTGCTGGATTTAATTTCTAAAGTGATTTAGAGAGTTGATTTTCTTCATAACTGATAAAATGAATGTGATTCTTCTGCTCAACTTTTCTAACATTGCTCAACTTTTTATTCTGTACTAACTTAACAGGAAAATATCAGTCTATAATCAGACATAGTACTAATATTTCTGTCCTTTCAAACAGGCCCAAAGAGAGAGTTCATAATTCTTGTTCCTATCATGTATTGCAGGGTCTGAAGTAAACTTCCTTCTTCATACCAATTTTACATTATAGAAATGTAAAGTGTTCATTCCAGACTTGTAAGGAGAGACAGACGGATGACCCATAACCTTAACACTCTGGCTGGCTTATGGTTTTAGAATCCTTGGTTTGGTTTAAAAAGTGTGTGTGTGTGTGTGTGTGTGTGTGTGTGTGTATATGTGTGTGTCTGTGTGTGTGTCTGTGTGTGTGTGTGTGTATGGATGGATGTGTGTGTGCATGTGTGTGTGCATGTGTGTGTGTACATGTGTGAGTATGTGTGTGTGTGTATGGATGTGTGCATGCATATATAACTTAAAACACTGCCTTACCATCTCTTTGTCAACATCTAGAATTTGTCTATATCTCTTTCTGGCTTGGCTGGAACTTGTTGCTATTTTGCTTATTTGGATTTTGTTCACCTGCAAAATAAATTAAAAAAAAAAATAGATCAACCCTTAGGGGGTCACCGTTATATTGATTCTTCTCTGACCTGTGACATTTGGCTTTTCATTAGCTAGCTTCTGATATGCAGGTGCAGCCGTCCTCACGGTATCGCTTCCTCTACCTGAAGTGTTTGTAGTCCCCATAAAGCGGATCTATTACTAATGTCTCTCAGAAGTGTCGAGTAGCATGGCATAGTGCCAGATCACTTGCTGCCTTGAAAGCAAAGCCTGAAGAGCGCAGCCATGAGCTGAGTAGCTGGATGGGAAGCCGAGACTTGGGGAGGTGGCTCTGCTTTGAATGTCACCGCTGCACAGTTGTGTCTTGTTGTCTTGGCAAACACGAAAGTGAGGTGTTAACATCCGCTCTAATGAGAGTGCCCCTGTCCCTTCCGTTAGGTGACCGATCTCGATGATGAGGTCGGATCTCCAGCAGAAGAGTTCAAAGCTTTCGCCGCAGACACAGGAATGAACAGGAGCCAGTCAGAGTACTGCAATGTGGGCACCAAGACGTATTTGACCAACCACCCAGCTAAAAAGTTCGTTTTTGACTTCATGCGAGTCTTAATGATTGACAACCTCTGCCTCACCCCTGCTAGCAAGCAAACTCCACTAATTGATCTTTTGTTGGAGGTAAAGACAAAGAAATGTACATACCATTTGCTTGCATTGTTTTTATAATGAGAATGTTAATAACCAGTTAAGTTCTGTGCAGAATACTTTTAGATTTCTAATTCTTCTGGATAATGTATAGGCAAAAATGAGAACGTAGATGGTTTTTAATGCTACATGTACGTTGGATTCTGTCACTTCGTTCCAATTTTTTTTTTTCTTCTCTCAAGCATGTTTCTCCTTTAGTCCTTTATC
>CABHPH010107320.1:7744-19296 GCA_902168325.1 Peromyscus nudipes | reverse complement strand
AGAACTCTCCAGAGAAAAGACAGGATGCAATGATTAGGGCTATGCTCCCATAGAATTTTATCTGCGAAGTAGACACAGGCTGGATTCAGCTCACAGGCAGCAGTGTGTGTGTGCCAGCCCCCCTAGACATTCAAAACACTGGCGGTTTTCCTCACCTCGTAACTTCAGTCAGTCACACTGCCACCTATTCCTGCCACTGTGCAGTGCATCTTACAGCATGCTGTCGCACATAGAAGATACTCACACACACTCAGTGACCTCCCCAACGGCCGGCCGCAGCTTCTGGTTGTCCCTCCTCGTGGTGAGTGAGAGGAGTCTGTGGCCCAGGAGAAAATGAGACTCTGCAGCTGGAGTGGTTTCGCTGCTGGCTGTAGATGTGGACCGTCCCTGAAAGCCACTTTCAGATGTTCATCTAGAGTTGGGCGTGTCGCTCTGTGGTAGACTGTACAAGGCTGTGGTCTCGATTCTAAACAACAGTGTCAAATGACCAAAACCAAATAGTCATCTACTGACATCACTAAAGAAAATAGATCAGAGAGAGAGAAGCTACATGACTCATCCCTTGCCTGGTTCTTGTAAAGGGTGCCAAAGAGTCCTTGCTGTGCAAGGTGTGAGGTTAAGATGTGTGGGGACTGCTCTCCTCAAAGGGAGTGATGGGAATATGTCATGTGCTCTCAGCTTGACAAACAAAGCAGATTTCTCTGCTCCCTCTAGTGGCTACTGCATTTAACTTTTTAATTGCAACTCAAAACCATGGAAGGTGTTTATTGCACTCCTGTGAAAACATCTCCATTTGGCCAATTGAAAGGTCACTTAAGGAATTTAGAAGTATCTTAACCAAGACCACAAGTGTTTAAAATTGGCAGAGAGAATAATGTGTCAGCAGTAAACCACATGATTAAAATCTTGCCTGATAGAACTTGTCCCTCTGGAAACCTTGAGTTCATAGAGCTGGATCTGGAGCTCTATGATAGAGCTCTGTGATGGAGATCAGTGATAGAGTTTGGTGAGCGCTCCATGATAAAGCCTGGTGATGAAGCTCAGTGGTGATCAGTGATAGAACTCCATGGGGATGCTCCATAATGGAGCCTGGTGATAGAGCTCAGTGTTGAACAAACAAACAAACAGCTCAAGAAGAGAGATGTTCAGTACTTTAGCATCTAGGGTGAAAAACCTAGAAACGGAAAACAGAAATGACAAGATGGTATTCAGCAGAAATGTGCAAAAAAGGATAAATGGCCCAAAGATTAACATATAGTATAAGGAATGGGAGAGTATGCCTGGTCAGTGAGAGCATTTCTTAAGCTTCTAAGCACACTGACAACTACGTAATTAGTCGTGAATAACTTAAGGACTTCTGGTTTGTTTGCTATGTAAGCAGGAAGTGTTTCATCTCCCTGTGTCGACCTCAAGTATGGTTCTCATCGTGGGTGTGTGCAGTTGTACCTTTTGGACTAGAGAGCTGAGTGTTAGAATTGTAGTCTGGGAACCACAGCAGTGTCAGGTTGAAGCCCCAGGTAGATGCTAAACTCTTTACAGCCTCAGGCAGGTTTTCCTGTCTTCATCTCCAGTACCAGGTGGCCGAGGCCCTTGGTGTGCTGAGTACTTCTTACTCACTTAACTCTTAACTACATCCCTGCCCAACAGGGCGATACAACACCATCTTAACTAGAAAGGCTGAAGCTTGTTTTTAAAAACCAGAGATGGAGAGAGAGCTCAGGCACCATACATGGCCTACATAAACATGCATGTAAATGAAAGTAACTTGCTACATTAATATACACACTTATATAATGTGTGTGTATATATAAAAACAGGTTAGTTAATATTACTGTTTTCCATGCCTTCCTTAAAAAGATGATTCTTAATCTTCTGATTATGAAGTCTATCTCTGGAGGGATTCAGAAGCAGAGCTGTATATTTACTGCTTCCCTGCGTGCAGGGAGGGCCTTGAACCCACTAATATTTAATCTGGCCACTGTGACCCACACTCTCTAGAGTCGTATGAGTGTTAGTTTTGTCACAGGAGAACATGCTTTCTTGATTATAGCTGCCAAAGGAACGTGTGGGTTTATTTTCTATAGCAATCTCTAAAACTAAGAGATTCCCATTCATATAGACTGGTTTGGGTGTGACATGGTGCCCAGGTTCCCTGTTCATATGGAAGGGTTGAGTGTGACACTCAGACTCCCTGTTTATATGGAAGGGTTCAGTGTGACACTCAGATTCCCTGTTTATATGGAAGGGTTGAGTGTGACACTCAGACTCCCTGTTTATATGGAAGGGTTGAGTGTGACACTCAGACTCCCTGTTCATTGGAAGGTCTGAGTGTGACACTGAGGCAGAAGCTTAGCTGAACTCCATCTGACAACTCTTCCTGTTGGCTGTCAGGGAGGCAGTCGAGGTGACTGACTTCCAGGTGGCCAGGCACTAGGGATCCTTTTGTGGTCCCGAACGCCAGGCCTGTGACCCACGGTTCCAGCTGTCGTAATGTTCTTGATTTGTGTCTGCAGGCAGAGGCATTCTATTGGTGGTTTGCAGACAGATGGGAAAACACAGACCAGCCTTGCTCTGCCTGCTTTCTTATACAACCAGGGCCACCTGTCCAGAGATGGCACAGTCCACAGACGCTAGGCCTGCCCACATCAATCATTAATCAAGAAAACGACCTGTAGGCTACAGGCTTGCTCACAGGTCGGCCTGATTGGGGCATTTCCTCCATTGAGCGTATCTCTTCCAGAATGACTCAAGGTTTGTGTCAAGTTGACAAAACCAACAGTCACACTTTGTCTCTATTTCAAAGTGGCACTTGCCAGTTAAATGACATAAAATGTATATACCGAAGCACATAAGAACACTCTAGCGAATTATTTGGAAAGACACTGTGATGCCTGAATTCATAAAATCTCAAGTTCCTTCAAAGTTTGGCTGCTCTGAGTCCTAACAAGACCATTTGAACTAGGTAGCTAGGGCCAGTAACAAATGTAAATTTCATCATCACTTGGAAGAGTCAGAAGACTAAATTCCTATAATGATGAGTCACCATAAATCCTTCTGGAACTAGAAACGTTTTTGTGTTTTTAATAAAATGAAGTACTGAGAAGTGGTGAGACACTTCAGTTTACCACCGTTGGCTGCTTTCATCAGGTGGGACCCATCTTTGTGTAGTTAGGTTTCCTTCTGATTCTGCTGTGTATTGTTTTAATACGTAGGCTTCCCCCGAAAGATCTACAAGAACTCAGCAGAAAGAATTCCAGACGCACATTTTGGATAGCGTGATGGACCATTTGCTTGCAGCTGATGTGTTATTGGGTAATTCTGTGTTTATTTTTAGATTTTAAAAGTGCATATATTTCCACTCTCCTGTCTCTAAACTCCAAGCTCATCTCCTTTCTTCTTTCTTTTTAGTCTGACCTCTTACCACAAACGTTTTTTTAACATTTGAGATGAGATGTTCATGTTCTGCCTACAGCAGCTTGTTGTCATCAGTAGACAGTGTTACATCACGTAAACATTTGCTTATTTATATTACTGTTGGTAGATATATGGAAGTTTCCAGCTAGAGGCAGCTCCCAATAAAACCGCTGTAAACATTCTTACTCAGGGGCCACAAACATGTTAATTACATGTGTCTGTTGGGGAGTAGAATCTCAGGTATGTGCACGCTGTTCTTCAGGATGTGCTTCAGGTCGGAAAGTCAAAGCGCACTGGACTAATTGTCTTTCAAAGCATCTGTATTGAGTTGCAATACGAATGTAACACTTGAGAGAGGCATTTACAATAGAGAAATCACTTACATATCAAACAACATGAAGATGTTTTAGTTCAAAGCCAGGATTAGTGTTGCCTGCCCGTTGTCCAGGCATGACTCCAGAGCTACAGCATGATTGCAAGTTCAAGAACAGCCTAGGCTCCCTCGTGAGACCCTTCTCAGAAAGCAAAAATATGAAAGTTTTAGCAATTTACCTTCTATACTATTCTGAGCAATCATATGAATCATAGAACCTCTCTGTTCTGGTAAATATTTTTTACAAAATAATTTGCCGGGACATCTTAAACATTGTCTTAATATGTAACTGAATTTTCAAAACTAAGCATCAAGTCACATTTTTGTGCCAGTTCTCATCCACTGAGATCATCTGTACCATGTAAAGACACAGGATGAGAGCCTCCTTAGAAGTGGGAGTAACCGGTGGTCTGTACCACATAAAGACACAGGATGAGAGCCTCCTTAGAAGTGGGAGTAGCCGGAGATCTGTGCAGAGTCTCCACAGTGCAGTGGGTGAGGAAGATGGCTAGTCCCAGGCACTGTGTTCATTTCAGCCCACTGGGGACATTGGGGTCGCCTGGTTCGGGAGGCTGCGCTGTCTGTGTCGTCTGCCTGCAGCTCCTCCTCAGTGTCACCTGTTTACAGAATCTCATGCCCACGTTACTTCGTAGCTGTGGGAAGTGCACCACAAATAGAGTTTTGTTTGGAAGGCCTTTCCCCCTCATTATTCACACATAATCCATCTTTAATTGAACTTTTTTGTGGGATGAAGATGTTATGTTGCTGACGGTTCTAGCTGAAGAACCATTTGCTTCTCACAGACTGTATTTAGGTGTAAGAGTCTTCACAGGGACTTTTAGCCCTCAAAGCTTGTAGCCTGGTGAAAATATTCTTTGCAATGTTTATCCTGATTTCTGGCCGTGCACATCATTTTCTGAAAACAGTCCCTGAGAGCATGTGGTCATGTTTCGTAAGGACTATGGGTACACTTGTCTTGCCTTAGCCTGGTGTCTTTGAGGTCTTGTGCTGGTAGATGTCAATTTTCTTAGATATTTTTTTCTATTGGGATTTAGGGGAAGATGCATCTCTGCCCATTACCAGTGGAGGAAGCTACCAGGTGCTGGTGAACAACGTGTTTTATTTCACACAGCGTGTGGTGGACAAGCTTTGGCAAGGCATGTTCAACAAAGAATCTAAGCTTCTTATAGATTTTATAATTCAACTCATTGCACAGGTAATCCATCGTTTCTATTAACTGTGGAGCACGTTTTTCTCTGATAAACTTTTCCCTATGCTGTCAAAATTATTGGAAGTAGGTGTAACTAATAGGATAATGAATATTAACATTTGACATACCCAAGCTCTGTAAAAATGAATTGAGAAGTACATGTCTGGACTCCTCCTCCTCCCTTAACTGCTGCCAGTGCTCTGCTTCGAAGATGCCTGGCTTTCAAACTGATCCTTCTCCTGCCAAGCCTGCCCAACCCAGGCACTTCACATACCTTAAGTTGATACAACTCAGTAAGCTTTTATAGTGTCATTGTATGAAGACTACGGGGCATGAGCGTCCACTGAGGAAATGTTCCCTCATCAGCTGGCCTCCACAGTTTATTGACATCTATATTTCTTTGAGACTATCATTTACCCCATGCATGCTTGACTGAAGAGCATTGGTCACTTGGCACACATCTTACTTACTTTACAATGTAAAAAAGTGGGATTACTTTTCCATGTATATTATGGTTTCTGAGTTTGCATTTTCTGTGGGTTTTGTTTGTGTGTTCATGGTGTGTGTGTGTGTGTGTGTGTGTGTGTGTGTGTGTGTGTGTGTTACTTGTGTTTTGTGGTGATATATTGTGTACTCTAATAAAATTTGCTTGAGGATCAGAGGACAGAACAAGCCACTAGATTAAACATAGATGCCAGGCAGTGGTGGCACACACCTTTAATCCTAGCACTCGGGAAGCAGAGATCCACCTTGATCTCTTGAGTTCAAAGCTACCCTGGACTACATGAGATTGATTCAGTCTAGGAGAGAAACAGAGCCAGGCAGTGGTGGCACACACCTTATTCCCAGCACTTGAGATCTCATGCCTTTGCTACCAGTATTTGGGAAGCACACACACCATTAATCTCAGCACTAGGAAGGAAGCAATGGCTGGGCAGAGAAAGGTATATAAGGCGTGAGGAGACAGGAACTAGAGCCCTTTCTCAGCTGAACCCCTTTCAACTGAGGACTCAGAGATATTCAGTCAGAGGATTCATGGAGTTGGTGAGGTGAGAAGTAGCTGTGGCTTGTTCCTTTGTCTCTCTGATTTTTCAGGCAAGCTTTATTTGATACACGATATATCACCACAGTATTTTGTTTTGTTTGGTTTTTATTCTGGTTTGGGTTTTGTTTGTTTGTTTGTTTGCCTGTTTGTTTTCTAAAGAGAAAGACAGAAAGGGTGTGTAGTTGAGTGGGTAGGGAGAATCTGGGAGTAGTTGGGAGGGGAAACCAAGGTCAGAATCTATAGTATGATGGAAAAAAATTTCAATTAAAAAAAAACACGCAAATTTCTTTTTACAATTACATGAATGACATGTGATGATTATTAACAAATTCAAGGATGTAAAAAGTAAAGGGAAAAAATTCTCATCTCTATGCCAAACTGCAACACTTGCCCTGTACCCTGTTCAGCTGGTATATGGTAGAGTGTAGCGTTCCCTCTGAAGATGTGCCTTTGTAGTTAAGCAGAAGAGACAGCTCTCAAGTGAGGGTTGAAGCCAGAACACCAGGACAGCTCCCACTAACATCCGCAGAATTTCTTCAGTTGCTGTACAGATCGTGCATCCTAACAAAGGTAGCTTGGTAGGCTCTTCCTCCGCAGTGACATCTGTGTGACATCAGGGAGGCCACTCGGCAGCACAGGCATGGACTCCTCTCACTGGGGCTGTTTGGACAAGACTCCTCATTCCTAAATTGCATTGATGTGTCTCATCGGTTTCCGAATCCATAATAGCAAGAGCTGAGTATTTTTCAGCTAAGCACTCCCAGGACTGAGCGTGACAGGGGCTCTACAGTTTTGTCCTGTTACTGAAAACATCTTTCGTTTCTTTAGTCAAAGCGAAGATCTCAGGGACTGTCGCTGGATGCTGTTTACCACTGCCTCAATAGGACCATCTTGTACCAGTTCTCACGCGCACACAAAACTGTCCCTCAGCAAGTAGCTCTCCTTGATTCACTCAGGGTCCTTACTGTAAACCGGAACTTGATCCTTGGACCCGGCAACCATGACCAAGAATTCATTAGCTGTCTTGCTCACTGCCTGATTAATCTACATGTTGGGAGGTAAGTTTCTCTGATACCGTTTGCCCTGCTGTCTTTAATAGAACCCATCAGAACTCCGTTATGTTCCTTTCCTTTTCATTAGTTTTATTTACTGCCTTATGAAAAAGGTTCAGGGCGAGCGTTGCGTTTCAGCAGCGATAATGAGGATTTTTTTCTTTTGATTTACTTTTACATCTTTAAATTTGCTAATAATAACCATATGTAATTCATATAATTGTAAAAAGATATTTGCTTTTTTATTGAAAAAAATTTGTTTTCATACAATAGATTCTGGTCATGGTTTTCCTTCCCAACTCCTCCCAGGTTCTCCCCACCAACCCAACCCAACTACCACCATTTCTTTCTCTCTCTCTCTCCCTCTCTCTCTCTCTCTCTCTCTCTCTCTCTCTCTCTCTCTCTCTCTCAAAAACAAACAAGCTAGTAAAAAAACAAACAAACCAGAATTAAAAGAAAACAGAGAAAAACACAAGAAACACACAGGCACATGCATACACAAATAAAACCCATAAAAGCACAAAACCAGAAACCATAGTGTACAAACAAAAGACCAGTAAGATTAAAAGAAAAAATTCCCAAAGCAGTATGAGACAAAATGGCTGCAAAAATACCACCGGGGTCTTTGTGTGTTGGCCATCTGCTGCTGTATTAGGAAGAACCATGTGTGTAGTTACCTCCAGGAGGAAGAGCTTGGCTCTTAAAGCAGCTGCAGATGAAACAGGGAGAGCTACAGCCTGGAGAGGACCTGACATGCAACAACATTTTTAGAGAAGTGACCTCTTTGTAAATTTAAGATAAAACTGTTAATACTAATCTAAAATCCTTAAATGTTACATGATAGTCTTGATCCCTAAAAACACTTGAACTGTGTGTAGCCAGGTGCATCTGTGAGCTCACCCCTTAAAACTGGCACCTTTGTGTTAAACAAGGCGCCCTCTTTTTGTATCTGCTGAATGTCTGTCTGCCAGTAGTGGAGTGAGGTGCTGGGCCAGTGCTTACTCATGTCTTCAGGGTAATTCAAGGTCATGACAACTTTGAGCTCTAATTGTTTCTTCAGCTACTTGAACCTGATTTGAATGTTTCAGCAACGTGGAAGGATTTGGTCTGGAAGCGGAAGCACGCATGACCACGTGGCACATCATGATTCCCTCAGACATTGAACCGGACGGTGGCTACAGCCAGGATATCAGTGAAGGTAACCGTCCCTCACTGGTTGTAGATGTGTCGTTCATCTCCAGCTTTTAGACATAAACGTTGGTTTCAACAACCACTAACATATCCAACCTGTCCCCTCACCAACCTGCACACAGACCATCTTGAATGCCAAGATGAGTAAAACAGTGAGCCTGAAATGCTGACCTTCAACCTCTTAGGAAAGTTGGTGGCATTTGTGCTGCAGACTAACTTGGCATTTTCTAGAAAGAAAACTGCCTGTTGCTTAGGTTGACACATCCCCATTAGAGGCAGATGTTTTCTGAGACAGGTTGTCATTGGTACCGTTTGATCTTTTTGCTTATGTGTTTATTTTTGAGACAAGGTTTCATTACATACCTAGGCTGACCTTGGAAACTCTATGTGCCTCAACCTAGCCCTGAGATGGCAGTGATCCTCCTGCCTCAGGTTCCCACATCTTATTCTCTTTTAGAATCTCATTTTTCCCGGTCCTATAAGCATCATGTATTGAAGCCTTTGTGTAGATTGATTTCTTACTTCATGTGTTCTAGGTCCAAGCTGATATCACTCCATAGTGTATATATATCTCCCAGCAATTCCATAGGGTGGTATTATGTGTGGTCTTATTCTGGGGAAGGCTAGAACTCAGTTCTTCCCGATTCATTTATCTAAGCAATCGGTACTTTTGTCTTCTACCAAAACGTCTTGATCCCCCAAACTGAGATTCACCCAGCGGAACTGGAAGTCTAGAGACTTAGTTCCTGTAGTGTGCTCTGTAAACCAGCATCTTCGGTTTCTCTTGGAACTCCTAAGACTGGAGATTGTCGACCCCCGTCATCTCCAAGGGCTGACACTGGCCATCTATCATGAGCACTCAGAGGGATTCTGAGGCTTGCTAAGGATGGATGAGTGGGAGTATAAACTGATGCAGCCACCATGAGAGTGAGTGTGGAGATTCCTCAAAAAACCTAAAAAAAGGAAGCCAGTTATGGTAGTGCACACCTTTAATACCAGCACTCAGGAGGCAGAAGCAGGCAGGTGTCTGAAAGTTCAAGGCCAATAGCCAAGGCTGCATAGTGAAGCCCAGTCTCAAAAGAAAAAAAAAATAGAGCTACCTTACCTGTACCTCTCCTGGGTGTGTACCCAAAGATCTAAGTCAGCTAACTTAGAGATATTTGCACATCTATTTTTATGTCTGTGCTATTCTGCTACACAAAATAGCCAGGAAATAGAACCAGCCTAGAAAATAAAATGTGTCCATATGCATGATAGAATTTTGTTGACCATAAAGAAAAATGAAATCATGCCAAAAGATGATACTGGAAAATCGTTGTTAAGTGAAATAAGCCGGACTCAGAAAGAAATACTACCTGTTTATTCTCATGTGGAATCTAGATTTACATGTGTGCATATGTGTGAGAGGCAGACAAATGGAGAAGCCGAGGTCGTGAGATTTAAAGGGGTCAGCCTGAGAGAACAGGGGGCGATTGTAACAGAGAATAAGGTGGGAAGAGTGTGGTGGGGTGCATGTGACGTGAAAACAGACTGGGGTGGGGGGGCTCCCAAGGGGGAAGGAAGAGTTCAGCAAGAGGGGGAAAATGGGAGGCTTGAATAAAGATTACGTGTATGTTTGAAGGTGCCGTGATGACCCCTCTTGTTTTGTGCTCTAAGTTTAATTTATAGAAAGAAAATAAAGTAAAAATTGCTTTTAAGGGCCTGAGGCTATAGGCCTGGCAGAGTACTTGAGTAGCACAGATGGGCCGTGGATTCAGCTGGGGGTAAAGGACAGTCTGAGATACCGATTCTTCTCTGGAAGTTGGTCGATAAATACTTGTGATTTTCAATTTTATAAATGAACCATATATCATTTTCACATGGATGTAAAGATTGGGGGGAGGGGTTGAGACAGGGTTTCTCTGTGTAGTTTTGGTGCCTGTCCTGGAACTTACTCTGTCGACCAGGCTGGCCTCGAACTCACAGAGATCCGCCTGCCTCTGCCTCCTGAGTGCTGGAATTAAAGGCATGCGCCACCACCACCTGGCTAAAGATTTTTTTTTTTAATGTTTTCTACATACACAATACTTAACTTTGGCTTGTCTAAGTTAAGTAATTCTCTTCATTGCACTGAAAATAATCTAATTGTAAAATTTTGTTTTACAATTGAATACAATAGTTCAAATTCCAAGATGGAAAGCTTGGGGAGAAGTGCTGCCTTTGTGTTCTCTCTGGAGCCTTTTCTTTCTTTCCCTTCTCAAGGGCGTCAGCTTCTCATTAAAGCTGTCAACAGAGTTTGGACGGAGCTGATCCACAGTAAGAAGCAAGTCCTGGAGGAGCTCTTCAGAGTCAGCCTGCCTGTGAACGACAGGGGCCATGTGGACATAGCCACCGCACGGCCGCTCATTGAAGAGGCTGGTTTGAAATGCTGGCAGAATCATCTGGGTAAGGAGGCCCAGAGACCCTGCGGCTTCTGCCCTGGGTGCAGGCACACTGTACAGCAGCGGCTGTCACTGTCCACACTGTGGACGGACGTCACTATGTCACTTCGTGTCTGTGTCCGCAGCCTTTGATCCTTAACTCTAAGATTTTAGAGACCCCTAAAGCATGGTTTCTTATTCAGAGTAGCTGTTTTTATCTTATAGGTACCAACGTTCATTCGTTTTGCTGTGATGATGTTAATGTATATATATGTGGGATACTGCCATGGACCCTTAGTGGTAAACAGTGTATAGTGTTTAGACTTCGCAGCTTTCTTAAAATCCAAAACATCTTGTGTTCCAAAATATTCTCAACAACAAATACTTTGAGATAATAGATTGTGAATCATTAGCATAGAGACACATTCTAATTTAAATAAGTTTTCATATTAGTAGAAGAAAGTGACATTACAACCAAATATAAATTCAGCTACCACACTAATTCTGAAGCACCTGACCTTAAACATAAATAAGTCTGTGATACCTGTAAGAGACTCTGAGCTGAGCGGCTTTTGGTCTGTAGCAGTTCTTCATCTGTTGGTGAATCATCTCCAGATCTGCTCGCAGGCACAGGAAAGGTGCAGGGATCACTGCTCCTACGCCGCTGTGTTTTCTGTACATGCCTACAAGTCGCATTTACCTGGGCTCAATAACAGATTGAAAATTTTACAACTAGTGAAATTGAACGGCGACAGACTTGTACTGTGGTAGACACATTCACATCACGTGATAGAACAGTGATAGCCTTGTACTGTGGTAACACATTCACATTACGTGATGGAACAGCCATAGCCTTGTACTGTGGTAA
>CABHPH010107316.1:0-44463 GCA_902168325.1 Peromyscus nudipes | reverse complement strand
TATTTTTTCTTTGTTCTGTGTGTTTAGTGTTTTGATTATTATGTGGCGAGGGGACTTTTTTTTGATCCAGCCTATTTGGTGTTCTGTATGCTTCTTGTATCTTCATAGGTATTTCTTTCTTTAGGTTAGGAAAGTTTTCTTCTATGATTTTGTTGAATATATTTTCTGTGCCTTTGAGTTGGTATTCTTCTCCTTCTTCTATCCCTATTATTCTTAGGTTTGGTCTTTTCATGGTGTCCCAAATTTCTTGGACGTTTTGTGTTACGACTTTTTTGCCTTTAGTGTTTTCTTTGACTGACAAATCTATTTTCTCTATTGTGTCTTCAGTGTCAGAGATTCTCTGTTCCATCTCTTGCATTCAGTTGGTTATGTTTGTTTCTGTAGTTCCTGTTCGTTTAGTCAGGATTTCTATTTCCAGCATTCCCTCAGCATGTGATTTCTTTATTGTCTCAAATTCATTTTTCATATCTTGGAATGTTTCTTTCATCTGTTTAATTGCTTTTTCTTGGCTTTCTTTGATTTCTTCCAATTTTTTGTTCATTTTTCTTCTATTTCTTTAAGGGAATTTTTATTTCCTCTTTAATGGAGTTTTACATTTCCTCATTAAGGGAATTTTTTATTTCCTCTTTAAGGGAATTCTTTATTTCTTCTTTAAGGGCCTCTATCATCTTCTTAAAGTCATTTTTAGGATTGATTTCTTCTGTTTCTTCTGTCTTGGTATGTTCAGGTCTTGCAAGTGTAGAATCACTAGGATCTGATGTTGCCATATAGGAAACTGAATAATGCCCACCTGAAACATCAATGGGTCAAAGAAGAAATAAAGAAAGAAATTAAAGATTTCCTAGAATTCAGTGAAAATGAAAGTACAACATACCCAAACTTATGGGACACTATGAAAGCAGTGCTAAGAGGAAAATTCATAGCTCTAAATGCACACATAAAGAAGATGGAGCAATCCCATACCAATGAACTAACAGCACAACTGAAAGCTCTAGAACAAGAACAAACAAACTCACCCAGGAGAAATAGATGCCAGGAAATAATCAAATTGAGGGCTGAAATCAACAAAATAGAAAACAAGAGAACAATACAAAAAATCAATGAAACAAAAAGTTGGTTCTTTGAAAAAAAATCAACAAGATAGACAAACCCCTAGAAAATTAACCAAAAGACAAAGAGAGAGCACCCAATTTAACAAAATCAGAAATGAAAAGGGAGACATAACAACAGACAATGAGGAAATCCAGAGAATCATCAGATCATACTTCAAAAACCTGTGTTCCACAAAAATGGAAAACCAGGGAGAAATGGACAATTTTCTGGATAAATACCACATACCAAAATTAAATCAAGACCAGATAAACCATTTAAATAGACCAATAACCCCTAAAGAAATAGAAACAGTCATCAAAAGTCTCCCAACCAAAAAAAGCCCAGGACCAGATGGTTTCAGTGCAGAATTCTACCAGACTTTCAAAGAAGAACTGATACCAATACTCTTCAAATTATTCCACACAATAGAAACAGAAGGAACACTACCAAACTCTTTTTATGAGGCTACAATTACCCTGATACCCAAACCACACAAAGATGCAACAAAGAAAGAGAACTACAGACCAATCTCCCTCATGAACATTGATGCAAAAATACTCAATAAAATACTGGCAAACCAAATCCACGAATACATCAAAAAAATTATCCATCACAACCAAGTAGGATTCATCCCAGGGATGCAAGGATGGTTCAACATATGAAAATCTGTCAATGTAATACACCATATACACAAACTGAAAGAAAAAAACCACATGATCATGTCATTAGATACTGAAAAAGCCTTTGACAAAATCCAACACCCCTTCATGATAAAGGTCTTAGAAAGAACAGGAATAAAAGGAATATTCCTAAACTTAATAAAGGCGAGTTATAGCAAGCCAACAGCAAACATCAAATTAAACGGAGAGAAACTCAAAGGGATACCAGTAAATTCAGGAACAAGACAAGGCTGTCCACTCTCCCCATATTTATTCAATATAGTACTTGAAGTTCTAGCTAAAGCAATAAGACAACAAAAGGAGATCAAAGGGATACAAATTGGAAAGGAAGAAGTCAAACTTTCACTATTTGCAGATGATATGATAGTATACATAAGTGACCCCAAAAACTCTACCAGGGAACTCCTACAGCTGATAAACTCCTTCAGTAAAGTGGCAGGATACAAGATCAACTCAAAAAAAAAATCAGTAGCCCTCCTATACACAAATGATAAAAGGGCTGAGAAAGAAGTCAGAGAAACATCACCCTTTACAATAGCCACAATTAATATAAAATTACTTGGGATAACACTAACTAAACAAATGAAGGACCTTTTTGATAAGAACTTTAAATCTCTAAAGAAAGAAATTGAAGAAGATATCAGAAAATGGAAGGATCTCCTATGCTCATGGATAGGTAGGTATTGGCAGCAGACGCTGAACAGACCTTGTGCATAGCTTGTTTGCTTGACCTAAGGTGCTCTTTTGTTCTTCTTCTTTTCCTGTGGTCAGTAAGTCACAGGATGTTTATGATATAGCTATTGCTAGAACATTGTTTCAAGAATCAGCTCTCTGCTGATTCACTTGTGGTTTTCCTGTTTGTCTGAGCTGCTGGGATGCAGATGGGACCCCATGGAGAGTAGGAAGTAGCAGGGTATATAAGGCTGATGGATATTCAATAAAGGAGATCTTTTTGGATGAAGAATCACGGTGTGTCCAGAATGCTGTTTAACCTCGGCGTCCCTCTCCAGCTCTCGGTTCCTGGCTGTGCAGGTCACAGCAGGTAGGATTAACATAGTAAAAATGGCAATCTTACCAAAAGCAATCTACAGATTCAATGCAATCCCCATCAAAATCCCAACACAATCCTTCACAGACTTGGAAAGAAAAATACTCAACTTCATATGGAAAAACAAAAGACTCAGGAGAGCTAAAAGAATCCTATATGACAAAGCAACCTTTGGAGGCATCACCATCCCTGACTTCAAACTCTACTATAGAGCTATTGTAATAAAAACAGCTTGGTACTGGTATAAAAACCGACATACGGACCAATGGAATCGAATTGAAGACCCTGACATTAATCCATGCACATATGAACAGCTGGTTTTTGACAAAGAAGCCAAAACTATACAATGGAAAAAAGAAAATGTCTTCAACAAATGGTGCTGGCATAACTGGATGCCAACATGTAAAAGATTACAAATAGATCCATATCTGTCACCATGCACAAAACTCAAGTCCAAGTGGATCAAAGACCTCAGCATGAATCCAGTTACACTAAACTTAATAGAAAAGAAAGTAGGAAGTACACTTGAATGCATTGGCACCGGAGACCGTTTCCTAAATATAACACCAACAGCACAGACCCTGAGCACAACAATTAATAAATGGGACCTCTCAAAATTGAGAAGCTTTTGCAGGGCGAAAGACACAGTCAATAAGACAAAAAGACAGCCAACAGAATGGGAAAAGATCTTCACCAACCCCACATCTGACGGAGAATTGATCTCCACAGTATATAAAGAACTCAAGAAACTAGACATCAAAATACTAAACAATCCAATTAAAAAATGGGCTAAAGAGCTAAACAGAGAATTCACAAAACAAGAATCACAAATGGTTGAAAGATATTTAAAGAAATGCTTAACATCTTTAATCATCAGAGAAATGCAAATCAAAACGACTCTGAGATATCACCTTACACCTGTCAGAATGGCTACGATCAAAAACACCAGTGACAGTCAATGTTGGAGAGGATGTGGAGCAAAGGGAACACTCCTCCACTGTTGGTGGGAATGCAAGCTTGTACAACCACTGTAGAAATCAGTATGGTGCTTTCTTAGAAAATTAGGAATCGAACTACCTCAAGACCCAGCCAAACCACTCTTGGGCATATACCCAAGGAATGCTGATTCATACCATAAAGATACATGCTCAACTATGTTCATAGCAGCACTATTCGTAATAGCCAGAACCTGGAAACAACCTAGATGCCCTTAAACTGAAGAATGGATGAAGAAAATGTGGTACATATACACAGTGGAGTACTACTCAGCAGAGAAAAACAAAGACATCATGAGGTTTGCAGGTAAATGGATGGATCTAGAAAAAATCATCCTGAGTGAGGTAACTCAAACCCAGAAAGACAATCATGGTATGTACTCACTCATTAGTGGATTCTAGATATAAAATAAAGAACAATCAGACTACAACCCACAGAACCATGGAGGCTATTATATATAACATGGAGGTCCCTAGGACGACTGTGGCTTATAATAAATTTCGGTTTTACTCAAAAAAATCTTTTCTGCTTTTCTTCTTCTTCCTCCTCCTCCTCTTCCTCTTTTTCATCTTTTTCACATAAGGAAGAGATTTATATCCCACTCCAACCCAGAGAAGACTTTAAAATCAAGGAAGAAACTGGTGTCATAAAAGCAATATTATCAATATAATCTCTGTAATAACAATACCAAACTGACAGAAAGAACACTGCCGTTCAGAATCTAACATCCTGACCTATGCATAACATGATTGAATCCTTCCCCCTCTCACTTCAGTAAAGAGAAAAGTGTTGAAGAAGGTGACTGTGGTGATAACAAAAGGTAGAAAAATTAAAAAAAAAAACAGTCCTGACTGTTTCTCAGTGAAATTTTCAGTTGTTTCTCTTCACACAAACTAACTTTCAAAAGATAGAGCCAGTCTGAAGCTTCCCTCAGCTCTCACTTTGCCCCCATTTGATTTCTCATAGAATGCCATGTTATCACAGAGGCTTTGTGTTCACAGGACAGTGTTCCCTTCATCTCTAGATTGTCTATTGTAGAATATTATTTTAAGATGTGTTACATTTGTTTATGCTGTGGAACATTTGTTTAATGATGCAAAGCTGTGTTGCATTTCTTTATGTTGCATTTGTTTAACTCTGTGAAGCTGTGTTACTGTGCCTGTCTAAAACACCTGATGGTCTAATAAAGAGCTGAATGGCCAATAGCAAGGCGGGAAAAATGAAAGGTGGGGCTGGTAGGCAGAATAGATGAAGAAATCTGGGAGGAAAAGAAGAAAGAGCAAGAGAACAAGGAGAGGAGGAGACCAGGGACCAGACACCTAGCCACAGCCAGTCATGGGGTAAAAGTGAAAGTAAGATATACAGAAATAAGAAAAGGAAAAAGCCCATATGCAAAAGGTAGATGGGATAAACTAAGAAAAGCTGACTAGCAACAAGCCAAGCTAATGCCAGGCATTTAAGAAGCCTCTGGGTGTGATTTATCTGGGAGCTGGGTGGCAGACCCCCCAAAAGTGTAAAAAACAACTACCAACATTTTGACATTCCAATGTGGGGCTGGAGTAAAAGAAAATCTAACAGTCTATCTCATTACTCTGCCTAAAATTTCTTCTCAGTATTCAGACAACACCTGACATATGGAGGGGTTAAGTTGCCAAAGCCACAAAGGGAGGCTTGCCTGTGTCCCTTTCCACTCCTTTCTGCAAATGACATGAGATTTCCTCAGGATATCTGGGCCTAAAATCTCTTTCCACTCTTTTCCTATGACTTCATATTACTTAATTTCCTAGGCTATTACATACATCCTTATCCTGTAAAATACACTACTTTCAAACTTATGCTCTAGCTAGCTGTGTGCACATAGCACTACTACTATAATTAAAGCCCTATGATGGAAAAGGCTCTATCTTTTTTCTCTTTAAACCTTCAAAATTAATTGGTAATGAGTAGCCTGGACATGATGTTCCTCAAATCACCAAATACTGCTTTTTATTCAAATGTCATACAATAATAAAACATGACATTTTTTACAAAATTAAAACATCATAAAAAAACTTTAAAAAATGAAATATTCTCCAATAATTCGTTAATTTTTCTAAAAATATCATTAGAATTCTGATGATATAATTTATTATTGTAAGCCAAAGATTTATTAGGGTGGGCAAACCTATGCCTGGAAGTATTTGAGATTACAGTGGGTTCTCACCTGGAACTGTGTAATCAGCTGTCTCTGCCACTTTCTATGGGATGCACCCATTATGGTGTGTCTGAGTAAGGATTAATTTGTGATGGAGTCATACTTTCCTGTTTGAATTTTTTTCTGTATATTGGCAGGACTTTTTTTATTTCTCTTTTTTTTTTCCCTTCGGTCACTGTCTTATCAGCTAGTCTCAACATAGGTCATCCATGGAGGCAGTGAGATAGAAGGAGACAATACTGAGAAGACTACCTTCCCATTTCATTGCATAGATAAAGATGCCTTGGGACAGAAGATTTGTTTTTTACTAATTATGAAGTCTGGGAAGGAAGAAAACCGTACCCTTCTTGCTTATCCTAGGTTAATGAAAGTTGAGCTAATTAAATAACCAACTATTATATTTTAAATTTAAATTAAATTTACTTAGTTATAAACACTACATATATTGAATGCCATGTGACCATGTGAAGTTTTGATACAGGTTAAAATCAGGCTAAACATTTCTATCACCACATTTCATTTAACATTTCTGTATGATAGAGCATACAAATGACTTTTCTAGCTTTTGTAAACGCTGTGTAATTGTTACCTGTTGTTACTGTACTTTGCAGGTGTGCACTAGACTTCTCTAATCTAGCTATAATCAGTATTTTCTTACTGTGTCGGATTTATCTCTGTCAATGTGATCCTTTCCAGTTCCATCCATGTGGTTCATGTGGTCGGGTTTCATCCTCTCTGTCGCTGAGTGGCGTTCTGATGTGTGCTCACTCATGCCACTCATCATTCATTCATCAGATGACGGATTCTGATGCTGTTTCCATTTCTTTGCTCTTGGCACTGTAGTGAATATTAGAAGACTGATTACTCTTCAACACACTGATCTTATTTCTTTTGGATGTTTACCTAGGAGTTGGATGTTGGATGATATGATGGTTCTATTTTTCATAATTTGAGAAATGACCACACAATTCTTCATAATGGTTGTACTAACTTTCAGCCATACTAGAAATGTTCAGATGTTCTCTTTTGTCTACATGCTTGCCAAAACTTATTCCTCATTTTTGTTGGTGTTTTTGGTTTCTTTTTCTGTTGTTTGTGTGTTTTGATAATTTAGTTTCATAGTGGAATGAGGTGACATCTCATTGTTTTCAGTTTTACTTCCCTAATGATTGGGGAAGTTGAACTTTAGAACAAATCTGTATGCATCCATAATCACATAGAACTAATGCAACAGCTTAAGAGTACCTCCATAAATCTGCTCATTTCAAAATGAATAATAGATGGGTACATTTGTCAAATGATTCAGTTCTGGACAGTAATATATGTCAGTATGTAAAGTTTCTTGTCCTCAAGACTGACAACCTAGGTTAGATCCCCAGAACACACATGACAGAAGGCTCACAAGCTATCCTCTGACCTCCACATGCTCTTTTTTACCAACATAGACACACATGCATACAAATATATAAATGCAATTACAAATTTATAAAGGATTAAATTTCTACAAACTATATGCCTGTCTGAAAGTATTATATAAAATCACAAAACATGTATTATTATTTTAAAAAGTGTTCAGTTTTAAAACCAAGAATACTTCTTCCGCATTGTATCATTTCAAGAAATACATTTGTAAAGGATATTTTTGAAATGAGAAATGCATGTTATATTTCATAAGATCTTGACTTCAGAAATTATACAGTCCAATTGAAAGTTAATTTATTGAAATGAAAGAGAAAGTTTTAGGATATAGTCTCTTGATTAAAAATTTTATTATCATTGGATTTTTTCTAATCAAATGATGTAAAAGATACTTATGATAAAACTAAAATTACAGAGATTATTACACAGAAGTGGAAATCTCAGTGTACCTTTATGCTAGCAGAAAGCATAAATTTATTGACTGTAGGTATCATATTAAAGAATTTGAGAATATTCTGTGCATTGCGATTTTAAGTTCAGCAAAAATGGACATATTTGGTAGTTGAACACAAAAGTTTCTAATTGTCCTCAATGGCAGTGAGATTAATTTTTCAAAGATAAATCACCATTCCAATTATCACTACAGCATTATTCATAATAGTCAGTATATGAGTCAAGTAGTATCTATCAAAAGATGAAAAGATGAGGAAAATATAATGTTCATGCAATATAATACTCTTCACAAAAGACAAGCAAATGTTGCCTTGAGTACTTTAATCAGACACATATATCACACATACTCTTAGTTCTTTTATTTTTTAAATTTTACTTGTATATGTGAGCCTGAATTGTCTGTGTATATATATACACACACATACACACATACATATTGCACATATATATATGTATATATGTAGACATACACACACATGTATGTATGTGAGTGTGTGTGTGTGTGTGTGTGTGTGTGTGTGTGTGTGTGTGTGTACCATTTGTGCTGTGTTCCATGGAGGCCAGAAGAAGATGTGAAATCTCCTGGAACAGGCATTTGTGAGCTACCCGTTGTAGGTGCTGGTAACTTAACCTTGGCCTTCTGCAATAGCAGCCAGTGCTCATAATAGAGAAAAATGTCCCCAAGTCAAACATATTGCCCTACATTCTTCTTATTTCCTTTTTATTTATTTGAGATTATAATTTAATTACCAAAACCCTCCCTTTTCTTTCTTTCCTCCAAACCCTGCCATATAACCCTCCCTACTATCCTTTAATTTCATGGTCTCCTTTTCACCAATTCTTATTGTGTGTATGCTTTATGTACTTTTAAAAGTTGAGTTGAATACAGGTAATAGGTCACATCCTGGGAATCTGCACAGCCTGAAGTGGTAACAGGAGATACAGGCATTAACACAGTTCCCATTTGCCATAGGGCAATAGAACCAGACATGACCCTCAGCTGCATCTGTGGCCCAGATGTCATCATGGCATTGAGTGGCAGCACAGGCCACTCAGAATGCCATGGTTCCTTCAGTGGCATAGATTTTGGATACAAACATGGCCATGAGTGGAATCCTAGATCCCAGGTATACGTGTGGACTTTGGTGGCAATGTAGACAATAGATAACAATACAGACCCTGGCTGGGATAAGACCATGGACCCAGACATGGTCTTTGGCAGAAGCCTGGGACCAGATAGCATCATGGACCTGGGTGGACATTGACACAGGAAGTAGAATAGTGGCTACTAGAATAGGTCTAGTGACGAAATTTAGAAGATGTTTCTCATAAGACACAATTTTTAGTCTACGTTGTAACAGTTTTGTTAAGTAGCTCCACAAAGCAATTCAATGGTACATATATTTCAAAACATTATTTTCATTTTCATCTTAATAAAAATAATTATTGTTTTTGTTAGAATGTAATTAATTCCTTGTATCATTTCATCAATGTGAATGAAAATATACCTACACTTCTGTGTGAAAATGAAAATAGTGTGTGTGTGTGTGTGCACTCTTCTATCACTCATGTTCTTTGATACTATTGATTCATTGATATTTGACTTATTGTCAAATGACCAATGTCTGTGATACCAACAGAAAAATGACATCAGAAATTAAACAATTTGTGAAATAAATATGGAAAGCAAGGCTAGGGACTGGTAAAACACAGTTATATATTGACAGTGATTTTTGTTTCTCCTTGGATATAGATAAACTAAATTAACACACCAATAAGAAGTCTAGATCGAAAACAATAGAGCTTCTCCTAAGAGTCTGAGCTGATGAAAAGACTTACTTCTGCATAAGGATAAAAGAGACCTTGAAAAATCCTCTATTTAAGCTTTTTATTAGAGACGAATTGAGAATTCAACTGTCCCCAAGGCCTTTCCACACTTTACATGACATATCTCATGAAAAAAATCACAGCTATTGGCCACAAAGCTTACATTTATATAAACAGGTACATAGTCAGAGCAACAAAAAGCACAAAGACATTCGGTATAACAGCGGCAAATTTAGAAAAGTTTATATTCCAGTCTCCTTCCTCACTACTTAAAATGTCAGTGGAAAATATTTACTTAACAGCAGCTTTGAGAATTTGCACATAATTCAACCAAAGAGAGAAATCTGAGCTCTTTTCTTCATTATGAGAATGGAAAACACACAAACACATACACGCAGGGGCTCGGAACCGTTGATGAAAACTACTGTGTAATAAAAAACATTGAACATGATAACATATTTCAGGGTAACATCTGTGGTACTGAAATTAGAATGTGATAATGAAATAACGTGAGCAGACTAATTGGAGTATGACTGTGAGGAGGGAAGATGTAAGGAGGTCTCATACTGAGCCTGGCCTGATTTCCTTCCCATAAACCCTTAAAGAAGGATTCTTTTGAACTCGTAAAAGCAGAACTGCAAAATCATCCTTCTGCCTCTCCCACTAGAAACAAAGTATTGGTTGTTTTATTTTCTTTGATTCTGCACTCTATTTTGAAATTTGATATAGTGAGTTTAATTTTTTGTTAAAGCATAGCAATGAAAACTGTCTCTTAAAATGACAGAGAAATCGTGTGTTTATCATGTACAACATGGGAGGTTGGGTGTATGTGACTATGTTGCTTAATGGTTAAATCTAGTTAGCATTTTTTTCATTACATACTTACAACATTTGTAGAGACAATGCTTATCCTTCAGCAGTTTTTAAATGATTAATGTCTTCTCAGTACATGAAGTCATCTAGTGGTACAATAGATTGAACTTACTCTTCCTATTTAAATATAATTTGGACATTTTCACCATTGTCCTTCTGCCCACCCTTATACTCCCAACTTCTCTAGTCCCTAGTCATCACCATTCAACTTCCACTCTGTTTTGAAGGTTTTTAATAACAGCTGATGATGTGTTAAGTCCTGCCTAAAATGTCCAATGAGGATGATTGTCCAGAAAAAAAACAAATAATAATATATGCAGTTCTGGAACTAAGATTGACAGTTTCAATATTTACCCTAAAGATTCCCTTCAGTTAATTTTGATATTTTGGAACCTATACTATGCATCCTTTTATGGTAAAGAATGAATAGTAATATCTCTCTTAGACAGGTAATTTTTACAGCTGCTGAGTATCAACCTAATTTCTTGTATTTTCTCTCCTAAATAAAAACTGCCAGAAAACTTAGCTTTGCACATACTTTTGCACTAGACCTTGGTTGATTGCCTACAAGTAAAATCAAAGTCACTCATAACAAACTTCCATATCAGCTGTTTTTTGACCTTCAGAGAAATCTGGACATCAGATGATGACATTCAAATTTCTTGAGAATGCCAGCTGAATCTCCTGAATCTTCCTTTGATATACTATTCCTAAAACAGCAGGCTGAAGTAACTTGGTTTTCATAATCAATCCATTTCTTCACGGCATCCTTTTCTTGTCTTACAAGGTGGATGACATCGAATTAAACGACCTCTGTTATACTTCAGCTCTTCTAGTTTAGTTCAGCACTTCTCATAATATAACACTACATTCCAGTATGTTTCATTGAAACGCTCATTTATGGCTAAAGCATTTCAAATAGAACAAATTAAGGTCTTACATCTGTGGTGATTTTGTCTGTTGATAACTCAGAAAATGTTTTGTTCTCTCCTTTATGAGCTTTTTTTTTAACATATGTCATAGACACATTTATAAATATTTGTACTCAAGTGACATAATTCTCCAAAATATCATCAAGGCTCTCTTGCTGAAAGTCAGTCAAGGATACTTGCTCAAATAAGTTCATAGCAGCTTTATTAATAATAACCAGACCCTGGAAAAAGAAAATAGATGTACCTCAACCAAAGAATGGATAAAGTAAAATGTGATACAATTACACAATGGAGTATTACTCAGCTGTTAAAAACAATGACATTATGAAAATTTCAGGCAAATAAATGGAACTAGAAAAAAAATCATCCTGAATGAGGTAACTGAAACCCAAAAAGCCAAACATGGTATGCACTCATTTATAAGTAGGTATTAGTTATAAAGGATAGCCATGCTACAATCCACAGACTCAGAAAAATCAAAGTAACAAGGAGGGCTGAAGGGAAGACACTTAGATCTTCCTGGGATGGGGTAATAGAGTAGATTTTGAGGGTGAACTTGAAGTGAGTGGGTTGGGAATAGAAAGGAATATGCGGGGGAGGGGGAGTGGACTACTGGAACAGATTACTGGAAAAGGGGCATTATGGGGTAAGGTAGAAACCTAGCACAATGGAAACTTCAGGTATCCACAAGGGTGATCATACCTAAGACTCCTAGCAACAGGGGAAACATAGTATGAACTGGCCAACTTCTCTGACTAGGCAAGACTTCCAGTAGAGGGAATGGAAAACCATCCCAGTCACATAACTTTCATCCTACAATTTGTCCTGTCTATAGGATACTCTGGGGTAAAGGTGGTATAGAAATTGTGGCAGTGACCACACCAATTGAATATCTCCTGTTACCAAATGAAGCTTCCTATACTAGACATGTTACATCTAATTGAGTTGTTGTCCTAGGGACAATATTGGAAACCCCACCCCACCCCCCAAAAAAAACCTCAGGCTATTACCAAGGTTATTAGTTGTTCTCCACAAAATGATGGTGAGTCCCTACTGCTGAAGAGTAAACATATACAATTCATTAAACATAGAGAGGTCCAGCTGGTGCCTACCTAGAACTGTCCCCTCCTACAGAGTAGTATTCGTTGTACTTGAAGGTAATCTGAATGCAACCAAAAGAGAAAGGAAAACATCATCATAGCTATAAAGTCTTCAGTCTACAAGGATGGTCTGCCTGCAAGATGCACTACTATAAAGTAGTCCAAATTTGTGGGAGAAATCAGGCCAATATTTTATTAGATTTAAGGCCCACTCCATAAGATGGAACCCATTCCATAATCTGTACTAGTGGCCAAGAACCTAATACTAGATAGCCTAGAGACCCAGAGGAAAAGCAAATACTACTGTTCTACTAATGGGACAGAGCCATAAAATAACTCCTAACAATATTCTGCTGTTCTCCTAGATCAGTGTCTGTCTATGCCATCATCAAAGAACCTTCCTCCTGAGTATATGAGAAGAAATGTAGCGACTCACAGGCGAGACAATGAGCAGAGAGAGATAGTTTAGAATACTCAGTCCTAAATGGGATGTCGCCATCAAGACCCTTTCTCCAGGGCTCAGGGAACCTTGCAGAAGAAGAGGCAGAAAAACTGTAAGAGATAGAGGAGATGGAGGATACTAAGGCAGCAAGGCCTTCCAAACACAGAAGAACACACACACACACACACACACACACACACACACACACACACACACACGAGCTCACAGAGTCTGGGGTTGCATGAAGAGAGTCTGTTTGAATCAGCACCATATGGGGTTTCAGAAGTAAGAGTGAAATGGAGATAAGCCATTTTCCCTAACCCAGAAGCTATGTCCAATTGATAAGCACTTACAAATGAAAAATCAGTTCTCTCCAGTGTACTCTCTTTGGGGATATAGTCCACTCTTGAGGCCTGGCCCCAAGTCCAGGAGTAGATGGTCAACACAAAATGAACTCAATGACATCTTTAGAGTTTCTTTGTCTCATAAAATTATCACCTGTATTTTTTAAACCTTACATTCCCTCAGCATATACATACAGCTCCTGGTTTTGTGTTTGTAGGGATTCCTGGTATGGACATGTGCATCTCCAGGTCTACATGTGTATCTCTTCTTTTTTATTCTTTTTCTTCTGTTGTTTTTGTCATATTCTTGTTTTGTTTTATTTGTTTGTGTGTTTTGTCTTATTTATCTTGTTATTATTCTCTAGATGTCTTTTTGTTTTTTAAGGGGTGACAGAAGGTATGTGCATTTCAATGAGAGGGAAGTAAGGGGAATCTCAGAGGAGTTGGGGGACAGGAAACCATAACCAGAATATATTGTATGAAAAATATTTTTAATAAAAAAGGAAAATAATTAATAGGTAAAATATTGAAGGTCACCTAATTGCAGATCACTTGATCTTTTGAGGTTTTAAAAAGTAAGATCTTGGGATCCACTGAAATGGCTCAGTGGGTAAAGCACTTCTCACATGAGCCTGGCAACTTGAATTCTATCACTTAAAGGTAGCAGGGGAGAACAACACTACTGAACTGTCCTTCAACTCAACGTATATGACATGCATTCACATGCACCCCAACATGCTTTCTTCTCTCTCTCATCTCTCTCTCTCTCTCTCTTTCTCTCTCTCTCTCTCTCTCTCTCTCTCACAGTCATACACACATACACACACACATACACACACACACACACACACACACACACACACCCCTTAAAAATTAAAAGTGGGAATTTAAAGTTTAAATATATGTACTATGCATTTTAGAAATTTTTATGTATATCAGAAATACAACATGTACTATATTGGCCCATTTGTGATTTCTTATTTCATTTATGACAGTGAAATTTGTTTGGATCAGATTTAGTGTGTATGCAAACATATAATGTATTTTCTAGACATTATATAGCCATACATTCTTGCACCAAAGAACAATTTCAGCAATCAAGTCCTGTGAATTCAGTCATCCTTTTTGGAAGGTTATTTTTGACCTTCAGTGCATTAATTAAATCCTAAGATTTAAGTGCAAGATGGTCCTTGTCCTTCAAGGACTGCAGATTCCAGAATGCAGAACTACATGGCTGTATTCAGTTGGATTTGATCTAAAGAATAGGACTTAAGGCAGTTACTTTCTTTTTTCTTCTTATAATTTCCATGTAGAGTTATACATTTCCTTTTAATTTCTTGATGAACTAAATGTAACCTAATTCACTAGTTCATATAAAATGGAAAAGTTTGACACATCAGAGCAGTGATGTCTGCTTCCAACTAATTTTCCTTCTAAGGAAATAATTGATATTACAACCACAAGTCCAGTGTGTTTTATGTGCTGCCAGAAGCAAAATGGTGTCAATTCCTTCAGGATGAATCAATTTTCTATTTCAAAAGATTGTCAAGATGGAGTTTACAGTCACATCCATGTAAACAAAACAAAATTAAACACCATAAATTGGGTTAGGAACAAATGACTACAGTATTTGATGACCTCTTGTTCAGACTCTCAGAAGTTACATGTGATGATGATTCAACAATCACTTCAACCCAAGGACAATGAAGTCAAGAGACTTAAATAACTGCAGGGAACTGTTGACTCATTAAATCAGGCAACTTGTACTAAGAAACTTGCAAATCATCTTGATTTTTGTTTAGGAAAAATGTAGTTGGAAAAATAATTACAAGTCATAGATGAGCTAAAACTTGTAGAAGGAAAAAAGATATTAAGTCAGCTTGAACTAAAGTAATTTGTTGTTATTGAGCAAAAATAAACAAATAAGTAAAATCAACCAGTTTTTTCTAAAAAAAATAAACTCTGTTGTGAAAAAAATGTTTCAATAATTTCAAAGGAAAGATAGCATGTTCAATTTGATCAGTACTGAAAGAAAAAGAAGTTATGAATTGGGCTTTTAACTCACAGAAAAAGTAATTTTAGTAGCTAAAGAATCTTAAAAGACAGATGGAAATGATCTATATGGAAGGCTAACAGAGAACAAATGTGAGTTATTTACGTAGCACCTTGTGAAAGCAAGGCAAACCGTGATATGTGGACCTGTAAACTGTATTTCAGTAATAGAGAAACTGCTATAACATTCATCATGGGACTTGGAATACAACTGGGAGGGAAACCTTTTGATTAAAGATAATTCTTTTTCTATCTCTCAGCCTCTCCGAGCTTCCAGTTGTTTGTAAATCTCATCTGAAAACAAAATTCTCTTCTCTTGTCTTCTGGTCTAGTGTTACTTTGCTTCCAAACATTTTTTTTTTGCTCAGTTTCACAACCGAACAAAATTAACTCCTAAGGGTTTTAAGAATCCTTTTAAATAAAAATGCTATTATAATGAATAATCAATACAATCCCACACAAGATAATTCAAACTTTAAATTTCATTAAGCAGCCAAATGAAAAATACTGACGTCTGGGATTGTACTCAGGATGCTGATATCTGGTGTGGAAAACTGGTCCAAGCTTTACAATAATGTAAACTATTAGACTAAGTGCAAGAGCACGACTCCTCTTCAGTTCCTTATCCAGCAGACACAGGGCAATTGTCTACTTAGAAATATTAGGAGAGTTGGACTGGGGCAAAGAAGGGGTGGAGAGTGCTCCCTACTTGCTCAGCATAGACTGGTCACACCAGAAAAACCAGGGAGCAGACATAGCAGAGTGTGGAGGTGATAAGGTATGCACACCCGTGCTTGTGGAGAACTGAAGAAACCCTGAGTAAATGTGTAAAGAGGAAATGAAGTCCTGTTTGAATGTACATTTTGTTTTTGGCATGGGCATTGCCATGTCAAGGACTAATACCTACAACCCAGGTGAAATTGGCGATGCTTCCCCCACCCTCCCAAGTCTGGCTGAAAACAATGGCAAAGTCTTCCTCTGGTCTGAGTGTGAATGCTGGTAGCATGTGTGCAAAATATGGAAGCCACAACTTCCTCCTTCTGAACTGAGACCAGATAACTCTCTCCTGCCTCCATGTTGTATAGAATAAACATGTTAAGAATCTGAAGTATTGATTAGCTGTTGCCACTCCTTCAGAATGTGCACATTCCACCTGGCCCCAGCTTTTCTGTGTGTGTCTTTTCCTAATTGTCTTGTTGTCAAATTTCAAATGCCAAGGTGCATAGGACATGGTACATGCTTCAGGGAAATTTAACATGTCCTTTTAAGCTCTTCACCACCATCTACATACACGCAGACACATAGACACACACACAAACACACAGACACATACACACACACATACATACACACACACGGTAATGGAATAGAAAATCCCCATGGGAGAGGAAGAAGTACATTCTAGGTATAGAACTACAGTATGACACAGCATGAAGAGCATAAAGGACAGAATATAGTATCTTGAAAAAACCAAAAAAAAAAAAAAAGAAAGAAAGAAAGGCTGAGTTGTCAAAATGGCAGACTATACGCTCCTTATCTCTAATCAACCAGCAAGTGTTCTTGTTGGGTGACATTGGGGCAAAATAAGAAGGTAGAGTCTTGGCAGACTGTCTAAGCAGACTTTGGGGGCCTATAATACATCTGAAACATTTATAACATCAGGAACACAAAGGGGAAAATCAAAATTCAATATGCGGCAGTTTCTCTAAACCTTTTGCTTTTGTTTCATAGATTTAAGGTTATTTTCTGCAAGAGCTACTATCCCAGGAGTCTGGGGAGCCATAGGCAATCTTCTAGAGAAATAAGACCCATATTTGTTTAAAAAAATCTTTTGATTATTTAAGAATTTCATACATGTATGTTCTGTGTTTTTATGAAATCTCTTCCCTATTCCATTCTCCCCTGCATGCTGGGATTTTTCCCGGCTGGAGCTCTTGCAAGCCTTATATATGACATTCAGTCTCTATGAATTCATATGTACTACCTGAGGCGTCTGGAAAATACAGATTCTTTGAAGTTACCCAGAACCTCTGTCTTTCTGCCCTTTCTTCCACAAAGGTCCATGGCCTTTAGGGAAAGGCCATGATATGAATGCTCCATCGTTCTTTACAGAGGTCCTTTGCTTTCCTCTCCCAGCATGTCATATCAAGATTTTGGGGCAGCAGATATAATAAAATACTTCAAATTATGGGATGAAATTCCTTCCATTTGAACAGAGGAATTGAGACCTGTTTGATCATGTGTTTTGCATTTTGTCCAGGAAACCTCTGTTACTTTTCTCTGTAATAGTGAAAACTGCTACACCACTTTATTTTATACCAAATATTTTTGAGTAGCTTTGATTTGAAAAATTGCCACTTGTATGATCGTTACCCTTCGATTCTCCTTTAACTCAATATTTAAATTCTAAACAAACTCTAACAGTTATTTATTACAGGAAGGAGGAAAAAAATAACTAACCTTTGACTCAATACCTAATCAAAGATCATTCTTTCTTTAGAACCCATAACAACTTGTGTCCTTTGAACAGCATCCAGATGTCAGCCAAGAACTTACTAATTCTATTTTTCAGGAGTAAAATAGTGTTTAACTTGCAGAAAAAAATAACATAATTGCTTTAAAAACTGTAGGGACTGGTCCAGGGGCACAGGGTTAGTTTTTAATCACAGCATTAAAAAGAGAGGACATATACAGACCCTGGGCAGCACAGATGGCTATCCAAAGGGAGACTTTATCACCATATTTTAGCCATAGGGCCAGAAACAAAGATTTCTTGCAAGTACAGGAAACCAGAGAACAAGAAGCTGGATAGGAGCAAGAAAAAAGTTTTTGGCTCACACATGAGTAATGCATATGTGCCATGGATTTAGGTCTAATCAGCACACCCTAAATTGAATGATTGCTCACTAAATGCATTAAAGAATTGTCCCCACACCAATGCAGAAAGAGGCAGCACTAAATGAACTCAGTAGTTACTAAATTCAAAGAAAAGAAAGAAAGAGCCTGTGAAGTTAAGATAGAAAGGTGTGCTGTGGTAGGGGAGAAATTGGAGGGGTAGGAAAGTGGTACAGGTTGACAAACATGTGTGTATAATGTTGAATAAAAAAATGTTTAATAAAAATGGAAATACAATAGTCTACAAAGTTTTCCAATAGAATGCAACTGTGTATAATCTAGTAGAAATAACATTCAAGGTGCAGTGAGTCAGTGACACCGATGGGATATATCAGCAGCTATCAAGAAAAACAAATTTCAATGGAGCTCAACACGAGGAAAACCTTTGCCAGAAAAAATTTAATGAACCACAAAAGTATGATAAAGTCTTGTGAACATTGATTGAAATACAAATACCAGAGTTTATAAGGAAAGATAAATGAGAAGAATTAATTGAATGATAATTATTTGCCAATGAAAAATATATAGGGCAATGGCTAAGTTAGCAAATTAGGCTGCTAAAATAAAGTAATACAGAAGGGATGAATACAATCTTTAGCTCTTCTCAAATAATTTCTAAATAAATGTTCACAAACTGCTATTTCAAAGCATGACAGTTTACTTTAAAGAGAAGATGAGCATTCCCTTATCTCATGAAGTTTGTATTATCATTTCTCATTTCCATTGATCAGTTGCATCAGCTGGAATTTTGTCAAGTACAATTAATAACCTAAATTACAAGATGAAAGCCACAGCTTAGACTTGCATGGTCTCACCATCAATTCCTATGACTGAGAACAGAATGCCTGAATTTAACCCCTTCTTTTCACCATTATTCTTCACTTGTGTTTGCTCTGTGAATGCCTTCAGGCAGAACAGAAATACTTATTGGCAAAATAATCTCCACAGTGGTAGTGATAAGTGTGTAATTTCATTTATCTTTTTTGTTGTTGTTGCTACTTATTTCTTTTCTACTGTCCTATAGTGTCAGATCTGGATTTCTCATTTAGTTGGGTAACAAATTAAACAAACTTAATATTAAAGATAATATTTTCATAATAGCTGTTAGCCAGGAGGTTTCTCCCTGTACATCAACATGTGTTTGCTTTACTCAATACATATTGACCAGATGTCACTGCCCCCTCTACTCTGTCTTCTGGAATGGACCCACAAGCAAGAAATTCCCACAGAAAAGAGGAGTCTCTGCTATGCTAAAAACGATAATTTTAGAAGATTCGATCTTTTATTCTCTCTGTTAGTCCCGCCTATACTTCCTGCCTAGCCACTGGCCAATCAGTGTTTTATTAGCAACACATTTGCCATACAGAACATCCCACAGCACTTCCCCCTTTTTTTTTTTTCAAAAAGGAAGGTTTTAACCTTAACAAAGTAAATTACATATAATTTGGGAATTTGGGCGTAGCTTCTCTTACTGCTTCCTGCTGGAGGGGGGCGCTGTATCTTATGGGGACACAAAGAAAATTTTAGGATCATGGAGTAGTCCGTGAGAGTGTATCGTCTGAGCCAGTTGCCTTGAAACGGTTCTGGATGTTGGATCATCTGAGCCATGGTGTCATCGGAGACCTTTCCGGTGGTCTTGGCTGGTCAAACCTGATGTATCTTAATCTGGAACAAATCCATAGCCTCTGGCTTTCTGTGGAAACAAAATCAGAGCTTCCTTTCCAAAGCAACATTTCTTTACATCCAAATTTTGAAGTCAAGGTATCTTTAAAATATACATATTGGTTTAACTCAGCTTCCTTTACAATCAAATATCTCTCTGCAGTTAAGCATCCCAAAGACAACACAATGCAGATTCTCTGTGTGATATCCATCTTTACGTGGCTTATATTTTATACTACCTTTACTGTCTCTTTAAAGACTTCATTTTTCAAAACTATCTATTTCTTTAACTATATATATTCCTTTTTATCTCTCTTTGAAGCCTACGTAATTTTTACACACATTTTAAAGCATTTAAAGTCTTGTTCCATCTGAATCTGTCTTATTGTGAATCAATTGTTTTAAACTGCAGCATTTCTAAGACTGAAAAGGTTCTGTGGCTGCTGGCTCCACCCACCTCAGCTTCCCAACATGGCGGTGGTACGTTTACCGTCCACTCTGGGAGCTATCGTGGGTCTATGCTTCTATCAAAGCAGCGTTTAGCCCAGAAACCTCTTTTTTTGTTTTGTACTAGCAAAGGCTAAATCCACCACGCAATTTAATGTGCCACTTGCAGAGGCCTCATTCCCGCCATACTGCAGGTCGAGTGCACACGCCAGGAACCCACAAGTAGCTCAAACCAGCAAGCTGCCGCTCATTTGAGAGAGATAATTAGGAAGCTGTTTTAGCTCCGTTTTAGAATCTTCTTTTTACGCTTTCTCAGGTTTTAAGTGGAAATTCCTGCCCCACGTTCTGGCGCCATTTGTAGCTTAAGTTTTCCTGCCTGGCCCACGGTCAGGACAAATCTCTTTCACCTGCCAGTCCCACAGCCGCTCAGACCCAACCAAGTAAACACAGAGACTTATATTGCTTTCAAACTGTATGGTCGTGGCAGGCTTCTTGCTATCTACTTTTTCTATCTTAATTTAATCCATTTCTATACATCTATACCTTGCCACATGGCTCGTGGCTTACCGGCATCTTTACATGCTGCTTGTCCTGGCGGCGGCTGGCAGCGTCTGGCAGCATCTCCTTCCACCTTCCTGCTCTTTTTATTCTCTCTGTTAGTCCCGCCTATACTTCCTGCCTAGCCACTGGCCAATCAGTGTTTTATTAGCAACACATTTGCCATACAGAACATCCCACAGCATCGATCTTTGACCTATACTAAATTACTGATCCCCATACCATATTCCTTTCTTGTTCTAACTCCCTCCAAAGACATGCCAATCGAGCATCTCAGTTTATGAAAATCGCATAGTAGATCAGAATGCCCATGACCTTTCCCTAATGGAGCTTCTTCCTTATCGTCAGAGAGATATAGAGCCCAGCATAGTAAGATACTTCCTTTACATCATTTTTTTTCAGTTTTTACAATCCTGCAATAGTTTCGAAGCTTCTGGAAAATGAGGTCCTATCTCTACAGACACTATATGCGCTCATCACCTTATATGTATATCATGGATATTGCTTCTTGGTGTACTTTATTTAAAATGCAATTCACAATTTTGAAGTAAAAATTGTAAACCAATGTTTGTGGACACAATGGGGAAATAGATGTTGAGGTATGAAAATAATCCCCAAAGACTCTATCTAGTTCTAGTCACATCCCATGATGACTATCATCATTCCAATGCCCGTTACCTTTCAGTATCCAGATTTGATTTAAAAAAAAAACTATAAAAGAAAAAGAAGCATGGAGTTAAGAAAGAAAAGAAGCAAGAGACGTGAGGAAAAGGAGGAAGCAAGAGAGAAAAGAGGAATGATGCAGTCTTTAGTCATTTCCCTAGTGCCCTCTATCCCTCCTTCCTTCCCCCTTGCTATCTGCCTTCCCCCACCAAAAACGCAAGTAAACAATGACAGAATCTTCTAATTAATTTTGGTATTATATTTGAATATTATTAGAAACTTGTGTCTTATTAATTCAATTTCTCTAAAGTATGATTCACTGAAGCATACATCAATAATGAATAACACTATTAGTCATCTCTTCAATCATAGCTCTTAAGGCTGGAAATGTATATAACATGTATTTATGATGCCACCACTGCATTTCAAAAACTATGAAGGCTAGATATTTTCATCTACTCCTCTGCTTAATTTACAAACATTATCCCAAGTCACATTTTATCAGACATTCCGACTAAAGTGATGTAATCCCTTAACAACCTGAGGATTTAGCTGTGTCTAAAATGTATCTTATCAACCCCTTGTTAGATGAAGAAAGTTTCCTGGGTTTCAGCATCATGAAGTTGACTAAGGCTGTCATCTTCTATTGTTGAGATCTGCAGAATGAATGGGGTAACAAGACTATTTCATTAAGTCAGACCAATACACTCAGATCTGGAATTGTTAGAATTTGGAAATAAAAACTCATTATTTCATTTTCACTGAGTTACAGAAAGCTATTTCCAAGTTACAGAACAAAGTTGCTATCACAATCCACCTGTATAAACTGGACAACTGAGGGCAAATTTCCTCATTAGACACCTTTTCTTTAAATCACTGAGAATGATGTTTAACATATCATTACAAGGCAAATTACAGGAGGAGGTTTAAAATAGTTTGTGTTTGAATCTGCAGTTCATACCTCAATTTCAGAAAAATAAAAAAAAACGTGTAATATGACTATAAGGAAAGGAACAGTGTTAGGAAATACTTTAACATAAATAACTCAATAGTCCTTAATTTTTATATTTAATGAGAAAATATCCATAGGCATATCATCACTGTCCAAATGTGAGAGGTTTATCAACACTTACTAAAGTTATATGGAATTCTTCTGTAAGTATCTTACCAAAAATTAATCACACACACACACACACACACACACACACACACACACTGCACATGAACATGCACATGCACATGCCTGCACACGTACCAACCTACTGGAATATGTAGCTTTCAAACAAATAAAAGAAAAATGTATAGGGCTAAGTGTTTGCTGTTATTAAAGTTTTACATTAAGTTTTAATTATGGTGGGATTGCTGTGCATGGTCTAGCAGCCTGGGGTTTCTCTTCAAGTTTTCTTATATCTTTTTCAGTGTCTGGGATTAATTGTGATATATAACATTAACCATTTTCTCAGCAGCTATGTTACTCTTTTTACTGACTCAAATTTAAATGCTCGTATTTTTGTTATGTTTACTATTGTAGCATAGCAACCTCTCTCTCTCTCACTCTTCCTCCCTCTACTAAATGTGCTTTATTCCAGATATTTAAAAGTATTTAAAGTTTTTTAATGTATCATATCACCATACACTTCCATAACTTTCCTGGTCTAGCATAATCTTTCTTTTGTCACTTTTTGGCTTCTGAACAGAAGAAAAGAAAGTGTCATGCTCTCATAAATTGACTACCATAAACATTCTTGAAGTTTTTGCAAACCCCTTACATCAAACTTGTTACAAATTACCCTATAGTTAGGAATTCTTCTAAAGCAGTAAATAAGAATATGGCTAGAATATAATCTATTACTTCAAGGAGATTCTATCTGTTGAGAAAAAAATTAAAAGTATCCAAGCTAGTTGACTATATAAAAATTGGATGTTATTGTAGGTCTTTTCTGTACCAATTTTTCCTGCACATGTTTTGTGTTCCTAGCTTTTAAAGCCATTAAAAGGGAAGCTTTCTGTCCACAATATCCTGTCAATATCATCTCAAGAGAACAGAAACACTTAATCTCCTATCCTTTTAATGCATTATCAACACTACCATCAGACAAATGTTGCTAAAATATAGATTGGATTCTGCAACTATCCAGCCTAAAAGCTTCAAGTGGTACCACATAGACTCTGCATTAAAATCCAAACTCAGTGAAGCCACCTCAATGGCCTATTGCAACCTCATTGTAAATAGCCATTCATATTCACCTTTTGCAGACCGTATACTAGCTAGAGCAAGAGCAAAAACAGCAACATGGCCCTGCAATGACCCCCAATATCTCTTGTTTCTACATTCTCTTCACTTAAAAAGAAGATTTGAATTGTGGAATCAATACTAATTAGTCTTTATTTTACCCTCTTGCATTCTTTGATTTACCTTTCCATACTATTATTGTCCATTATTCTGTAACCACAAAGTTATTATGAATGCTAATAGTCATCTATGGTATGGACTAAAGAGTTTTCCAGGTTATCAATTATACTTAACCAAATTTGTTTGCCTAGGACTTATCAGAGACAATATTTTCAGGGATGAATTCAGGTTGTACATGTAAATATATGAAAATATATAATTATATAATCACATATATTTCCTTTTATTCATCTTTATTTTTTTTTTCTTTTCAGTTTTTGTCAGGAAAGCAAGATCATGTTCCTTGGCCTACACTACCTTGGGAATCATTATGTATTCTAGGCGGGCTACACACTTGTGACAATCTACCTGCCTCTGCCCCCAAGTGGAAAGATCACAGCTGAAAGCCAACATATGCCTATTTTTCCACTGACATTATCACAATATATACTAAAGAATTGGAAAATGGCTCAATTGATTAAAACATTTGCCTTGTAAGCATGAGGGAATGAGTTCAGTCCAAGACACTTCATATAAAATATCTGAGTATGGTGGCATAGGCTTGTAATCTTAAGAGAGGATTGCAGGGAATGGGTAGAAGGAGGCAGAATAAAAGCAGATTGCTAGTGCTTGCTGTCCAGTCTTTCTAAGCTAATGTAGCTAGCTTCCTGACAATGAGAAATCTTGTATCAAAATAAAGTGGGTATTCTCTAGGATTGATATCAGAGACTGTTGTTAGACACACACACTCATACATATGCATGCTCTCATACAATCTACAACCATACCTGTATGCAATGAGTAAAAATACACACATGACTACCCATACATACACCAATGAATTTCAAATATATATTGTACATCCACAAATATTTGCTACATATACAAATAATAGTACAATCTGTATATAGACATAATATAATGGAAAGAATATTCATATTTTAATATTTGAAACCATACCAATTGGTATTTTATGTACCATGCTCTGGTGTTAATTTTTGTATATTATAGATCTTTGGTATTGGTACAGATAAAGGTTTGAGGCAAGAAACATAAAATCAAATCCAAGGTAACAACCAAAACCAATAAGGATGACTATTGGACCAGTTCACATTGGACCAAATTAATATTGTGGATTTATCATAGTGATTGACATGCTTTATAAATTGATTCTGTTCTCTTCTCAGGTCCATGTTCATCTCTGACTTTAGAAGGCTAGACTGATGGTAGTAACAATGACTGGATCTGCCAAAAAGGGCTCAGAAAAATCTGCAGAAGTTTCTATGGTAATAGACACCGTCATTCAAATGCAGAGGCAGTCAAAAGAAGAGGAAAAATACTTCACCCACTCTACATCTGGCAGAGAGTTAGTATGTATAATATACAAAGAACTCAAACAACTAAATATCAAAAATAAACAAACCAATTAAAAATTAACATGGAGCTAAATAGAAAATTCTCAAAATATGAAACACAAATGGCTGAAATATTCATTTAAAGGTTGACATCATTAGGCACCAGGAAAATAAGTGCAAATTAAAACTACTTTGAGATTTATTTTTATTGCAGTAAGAACAGTAAAGATAAAATAAAAGCAAATAATGACAAATGCTATGGATGTAAAGAACCTATAGATTCTCCGCTATTCTTGATAAAACATTTGTATTTTCCTATGTGCAATGTAAGTGCAGTCTTTATCAGTATTGTAAAACAGCATCAACACCATGTCCAATGTAGAAAGCAATAATTTTCAACTGATTTCTCTGGAAAGTTCCTATTCATCAAATAAAGAATTACTAAAAAGAAAATATCATTGGAAAACAAACATTTCTCAGTGTGATGGACATAATTTACTAATGACCTGTTCTCCACAACTATCTTGGCTCTGTTTGAGTATTTTAGGGAAGGAAAGAGTCTGACAAATGAAAGCTTGAGGCAATTTATTTTGTGAATATTTTGGTTTGTTTGAGATAGGTTTTCAAGACAGGGTTTTTCCATGTAGCCCTGGCTGTCCTGAACTCACTCTGTAGACCAGGCTGGACTTGAACTCAGAGATCCACCTGCCTCTGCCTCCTGAGTCCTGGGATTAAAGATGTGCCTGGCTGTGACTGTTTATTCTAACTTTAAAATTATAGGTTGTAGATGTAACCGTCTTTTTAAATAAGAAACACAGAGCCGACTGCAGAGCTAAAAAGCCCAAGAGGTCAGAGCAATAGCTAAGAACTAAAAACTTTACCCTTCACTGCCGCTGCTGTCCTCCTCAGAGAGTGAGCTACTTCCTGTGTATCTGTCTTTATATAGACTTTCTGTTCTGCCTTCTCATTGGTTGTAAACCCGACCACATGACCTCCTCGTCACTGCCTATCTATACAGACCTCCAGGTCTTCTATGGTTGGTATTGAGATTAAAGGTGTGTGTGTCCATGCTGGCTGTATCCTTGAACACACAGATATCTGCCTAGCTCTGCCTCCCAAGTGTTGGGATTAAAGGCATGCACCACCACCGCCCAGCTTCTGCTATGGCTTGCTATTAGCTCTGACCCCCAGGCAACTTTATTTATTAACATACAAATAAAATCACATTTCAGTACAAATAAAATACCACCATATTAGGTAAAAACAGCCGTATGTCTGTCATTTTGCCCAGCATTCGGTCATTAAGAATTCTATACAAACTTCAAAACTACAAAATGCTATAAAGTGCACGTTACACCCAAATATACTCAACCTATATTCTAATACTATACATCCTATATTGTCCACAAAGCTTTGGCTTTCAGGTGTTTGCCGTGTATTTGGTTTTGTCACTTGTTATATACTATGCTGCTTGATAATGAGAGCTAACACTCAGAAGTACTCAACTGTTATTTTCTTCCCTATTGATTTTTTAATCTGAAGGTGACCCAGCCTGATTTATGCTATACCTGTTATACAAAATTCCCAATATATCCTAGCAGGCTGTACTAAAGGTAATAAAAACTGCAAGTCATCTATCTCAAACTACCTGGGTAATGAAAGCTCATTTCAGAGAGCAGGATAGATAAGATATTGATTCTGGTAAAAGACAATGTATGCTCAACTCAAGGGCTGGTAATAGAGTGGATGGAATTAGAGAGGCTGGCTGTCACCACAAATAACCTGAATCTGCTCAGGAGCTAAGTTGCCTCCTAGGTGTGTAAAACTTTTAAGTTGGAGGAACTTAAAATATATGTCAGTGCCACATAAAACAGAATGGGTGTAAAGGAGGATTTCATTATTTAATTAGGGTGCAGATACAACACAGCTCCTCAGTTAAGAGCAGCTCAAGTTCCTATCTGTATACACACTAAATCTAGCTACCCTCCTTCCTCATTACTCAGCTAAAGAAGTCGGAGGCTTTTGTCTCTTTGGTTTGTTGACTGGCTTTATATTTAATGTCCTTTCGGGACCCAGCATTGAATAATGAATGAGAAAGAACCAGTTTCTGATTCTTGAGCTTATAAAATGTGTGATCCAGCAGAGAAGACCAGAAGGAAAACAGAGTTTACTGGTACAATAAAATGTAGTTTAAAAAAACAGTAATAATCTTAAAGTTTCATAGAGGAGAAAGAGCAGTATAAGTAAAATGATTTAGGTAAATGGGCTAGTCAAAAGTTCATTTAAAGATAGTGTTATCTGAGTAGAGACTAAAGGAAGTAGGATTGCAGCCTTGTAGAATTTGGACATGAAAATCAGAATCTAGGAAAAGGCAGCTGCAGATTAATCGTCAGAATAAAAATGATAGGCATGGTTGGTGGTGTATCTCAGTGGTAGAGCACTTGCTCAGCTTCTGTGAGGGCATGTTGAATTAGACATAAAGTCCTACACTGATTCACATACTTGGTAAGCCAGGGCCTTGTGGATATCTTATGGAATCTTGACTTTTCTAAATATGGTTGAAGGACCAATTATATTTAAGATATGGATACTGAGTAGAAAAATAAGTCATTGTAAAAGGAATTCACTGGCTGATTATGTATTGTCAGATATTGAGCTGGTTAGTCCTAGATCATGCATACTCAATTGGTATGTTCCGAATGCCATCAGAGGCAGCTGTTTGAGAGTGAGCATTGGTAGAAGGTTTAAATCTCTGTAACTCATAGTAACCACCTTCTTACCTTAGGTACCTTGTCTTCTCAGCACTTGGTCATATAGAATATAAATTGGTCACTTTGACTTATATTGTTTTATCCCAAACGTGTAGCTAGAGTTTTCCTGCCGTGCCCACAGTCAGGACAAATCTCCGCCACCCGCCAGTCTCCAGCTCCCAAGTCCCGCCAGTCTCTGAGCCCACTTATAAAATAAACACACAGACGCTTACATTATTTAAACTGCTTGGCCATTAGCTCAGGCCTATCATTGTCTAGCTCTTACTCTTATATTTAGCCCATTTCTATTAATCTCTACTTTGCCACGTGGCTCGTGGGTTACCGGTACCTTACATCTTCCTTCTCCTGGCCGCGGCTCCAGCCAGTCTCCCCTCTACCTTCCTGTTCCCTCAATTCTCCTCTCTGTTAGTCCCGCCTATACTTCCTGTCTGGCTACCGGCCAATCAGCGCTTTATTGATACAGAGTGATATCCACAGCACAAACGTGTCAAGTCTATAGTTATACCCTAATTCTTTGAATATGCTTTTGTATCGTGATAAATATACTGTGTACTTTACATGTTTTATTTTAATATCATATGATAGGCACAGAGAAAACAGAGATAGTCTCTAAACTAAGGATTCCATTGAGCTAATTTAGGAAAAATGTTATTTTATACTCTGCAGGTTCTTTGTCAGAGTGGCAATGACTAAACGGTGCCACCCTATTTCAAGTCAATTTTATTCTCACTTGCATTCAACCAGCTAATGTTGACTTTTGCATTGTACACTCTGGATGAAAATGCTTTATCCTTATTATTGATATTTATGTAGCTGTCTAACTAGGCACATAGTATGTGACAATGTAAGTAAGTATTTTGGAATTCTTGTCAGGAACACTTTGCACTCTTAAAGCACCTCTTCTGCAACACTCTCTTCTGTTACCTTACTGTGTATTCTTGTGGAAAGGTCATAAAAGTTTTAGTTAATAAAGAAGTGGAACAAAATCACCAGAATACTGCAGACTTTATTCAAACTAAGCATATGATTATTATATATTATTTATTTGAGCTCTTTGGAAATGAGATATTGCCTACCATGAGAGCAACCAAAATAATTCTCATATAATTGACAAAATTATGCAACATCTTGAACTTACAGATAATAATTGATACTTTTTATATATGGTACAAAAATTAAGGAATTCTAATGAACTTATAATCTGATAATTAAAAGATAATTTATAAAAGGAACAAAAAGACAATTGTTAGGTTCAGTTCGGCCTAGTTTCAGACCAGTATATGAGTGCTTATTCAACAGGTCTCCTGATGAGGTGAAGCCCAAGGGGACAGTCTCATTTGGCAAGGACCAGTGAACTTCGGGACAGTACAGAATGCTACTGGAACCTCATAGCCTGCACACTCTCTTCTCTCTCATAATACGGATGACTCTCATGGTGGTTTTTAGTGTCCTTTTGTCAGCCACACATAGGACAAATGTGATCATCCCTGGATACCCCATTTTATTTAATATTTCCCCCTAAAATTCTTTGAGAGATGATGCTCCTCAAGTTCATTGTGTGGGGATACCAGCTGTCACTCCAGACCCTGGGAGCTGTCCTGATTCAATGCTGACAGGATCAGAGGCAGATCACTCCTATTTCTGTAAATACGTTTTGTTAAATTTTAAATGATAATGCTGTTCTATGTGCCTATGTTTATTACCTTTTAGTGTTGTAAAGGCAGAATGTATCTGGCTTGATATTTGGCCAAGCTAGCAAAATGATAAGTATTGTTTTTGGTTTAAAGATGTTTTGATGCATGATAAGTATTGGTTTTGGTTTAAAGATGTTTTGATGCAAAAGTTGCAGGAAAAAATATACATATATATATATATATATATATATATATATATATATATATGACATATTTGTTTTTTGCCGAGATTAACTTTGGAGGGTATGAAAAACATCTGTTAGTATGGAAAAACATGCTTGTTTTTGATGTATAAATAAAGACGGCTGGAGCTACTCGGAGCCAGCCACTTATGTGAAACACATCTGGTGGTCAAACAAATCATTTCTTTGCACTGATGCCCCTTCCCTGTCTCAGGACCTGAACTCTGGCTGTGGCAGGACTGCAGCAGACAATCATTTAGCTAGTTGCTACAAAGAATTGTAATTTATACCCTGTTGCCATGACACTTGTACTCCTTATTAAATGATGTATTTGTAAGTTAGCATTTTTACTTTTAAAGGCATGTGCGGTATTATGTGAGAGTTGAATTTGCATATATCTTCAAGAGATTGTAATAGAAACTGCCTTATGTTCACAAAGACTGTCTCTTTTGAGTAAAAATTACCAATTTCACTTCCAATGTAATGTTTGTATCTCATGCCCTATGTCCTTGTCAATGAAAATTAGTCTCTTTAATTGTCAAGTGTTTTACTGGCCTAACCTAGGAAATATAACACACTTTCTAGAACACTGCAATGACAGGGATGGATGGAACAGCCACGCAAATTCCTCATTCATATTTCACCTTTCTTTTTTTTCATTTTTCTTGATTAAGAAATTTTCTACTCACTCTGCATACCACCCACAGATCCCCCCTTCTCCATTCTCCCACCACCCAACCCTCTCTCCCAAGCCACCCCACATCCCCACCTCCCCCAAATCAAGTTCTCCCATGGGGAGTCAGCAGAGCCTGGCACACTGAGCCTAGGCAGGTCCAAGCCCCTTCCCACTGCATCAAGACTGTGCAAGGCATCACACCACAGGCACTGGATTCCCAGAAGCCTGCCCATGAACCAGGGACAGATCCCAATCCCCCTGCCTGAGCATCCCACAAACAGTTTGAGCCAAACAACCGTCTTCCATTTCCAGAGGGCCTAGTCCAGTCCCACCGGCGCTCCACAGGCACCAGTCCACAGTTCATGGGCTTCCACTAGTGTGGCCGGGCATCTCTGCACATCCTTCCATCATGATCTCAGTGTCCTTTGCCTGCAGAATCCCTCCTCTCTCTCATCATTTGGATTCCCAGAGCTCAGCCTAGTGCCTGGCTGTGGATCTCTACATCTGTGAGGGACACATGAATGAACCTGTGAAGGAGAAGTGGATGAGATCTACATGAGTAGACTGGGTGTGGAGGGGTGGCAGAGGGCGAGGAGTGGGGGATGAGAACATAGAGAAATCAGAGGGTCAAGTTGGAACAGGGACAGAGTGGGAGGGCAGGGAGGAAGATACCATGATAGATGAAGACATCATGGGAATAGGAAGAGTCAGGGTGCTGGGGAGGCTCTCAGGAATCCACAAGGATGACCCCATCTTGGTCTGCTGGCAGTGATCCAGAGGGTGCCTGGAATGGTCTACTCTGGTGACTGGTCTAGCAAATAATCTAGCTGTCATCATAGAGCCTTTGTCCATATATCACCTTTCTTATTGGCTCTCTTTTCATGGATTTCATGACCACCTTCAGTCTACTTTTATTGATGCTTCTTCACCTTTCTGGATGTTGAATCTTCATTAAGCTGTTATAATTTCCTAACTGTGCGCCTTTTGCCACCTTTTATAAGTTAAATAGTGATTAGTTTGAGATCTTCACCAAGACAACCACTTACTGACTTTATCTGACTCGTAATCTACTGTACTGGTAATCATTTTTCACTTGCCATAATGTTTCACCTTTTCATCTTCTTTATTCTTTTACAAATTGTTATACAAAGTGTTTTAAGGATCTTCATTTCTGAATTTCACATTATAAAGATAATAATAATGATTGAGATTGAGACTGTTAATTGGAATAATTATCCAATGTGTAAATAACAAAAAATTATCATTACATGTTTATTTTCAGATAATTTAACTTACAGTTAATATAGAAAACTATATGTTAAGAAGTATATAATCAATCTTTTTAAAAGCACAAAGACAAATTAAAGTGTTATTAAGACAGTAGAGTTGGTATGAAAAAGAAAAACCCATTAAAATGAGGGAGAATATAGCAAAACAATGTTTGATAGGGACACAGGGAGTTAAACATATGCCTGGCAATAATTTTGCATATTTTTTCTTTATAAACATCATTTTAGAAGTGAAATTTGTATTTTTATGCAATGTGCCTAGTCTTTGTAAGCCTAAGGATATTTATAGTACAGTATAAGCTAAGGCTATTTGACATAATATCTGTGGTCATCTGTGAAACTCCTGCACAATGATCCACATGGTTATGGGAGGACACCATGCGCTCCCACTGCTCCCTAAGGAACGGTATTTAATAGTTAACAGTTGCTGAGGAAGAGGAAGTGTTTAGTTACTAGTCATCCTTATTTTAGTATATAACTGACCACTCATGTTTATGCAGACAACCTTCATTAAACACACCTGGACATACACATGTTGAGAGGTGAAAACAGGCGAGAGGCCTGTGGAGAAGGAGATGGCAGTAGGGTAGAAGGGGATCCAAGGATAATTGGAGTGGATATGGTTCAAGAAAGATAGGACAAAGTTGGGCTCTGCTTCTTGAGGAGATTTGGCTAAGGGTGCTAAAAGTTAATGCACAATTCCTTTGCAAGGTCAAGAAAAAGACATAGGATTATTTCATAATAAATAATAATCCTGGAATTATTTAATTTGGTACAAATTCTTGAAACGAATTTAAAAACCATATTACCCACAATCTACTGTTGCTGAGAAGAGTTCTTCCCACATCTATTATACAGCAAAAGTATACAACTGACTTGTGAAACCCAACCACTGCAGTTTTGACTGAATACTGCTATCAAAATCTTAGACTTAGATGTCCAGAGCATATCAGTTGGTGATAGATCATGCATTGTCCCAAATCCTTCTCTGGTAGGAATGTTAAATATGAAGAATTTCTATTTTCTCACTCTCCCCTTAAGATTATCTTAACAAAAACTATTATGCCAAATACAGTTATTGACTTATTTTTTAAAATTTATTCGCCGGGCGTTGGTGGCACACGCCTTTAATCCCAGCACTCGGGAGGCAGAGGCAGGTGGATCTCTGTGAGTTTGAGGCCAGCCTGGGCTACCAAGTGAGCTCCAGGAAAGGCGCAAAGCTACACAGAGAAACCGTGTCTCGAAAAACCAAAAAAAAAAACAAAATTATTCATTTAGAGGCTGGAAAGTTGACTCAGCAATTAAGAATAGCTACTGTTCTAGAAAAAGAACTGAATTCGGTTTTACACACACATAATGTTCACAAATACATCAACTCCCGCTCAAGGGTTTCTCCATCCTCTTCTTGCCTCTGTGAGAACCTGCACTAACATCAGATGTTCAGAGACAGACAGACATATGTAAACAACTACAATTAGATATAAATCATTTTTTAATTAATATGGGTGACTTCAGTTAGTGTCCTAAGGTTTTAGCTGGGACATACATACACACTCACCTTCTCCAATTGGGTTCCAAAGCTGAAGAGTTTCCTTAAGTAACAAATACACAGCACACACACACACACACACACACTCTAGTTTACTGTGCTAAATACTTTACCCAGGAAATGTCTTTTTGCAAATTTTCTAAAAATACTGTGGTGTTTAAAAAAGCTGCAGGAATGTTAGTACAAAGAAAGGGCAGTCTATGATGATATACTACTTTTTACAATCGGCTGTCAGTCATTTGTAAATATGTCAACTACTGGCCCTGACTTTACATTTAAATTTCAATGTAAATATACAATATTGGCCTATAGAAGAAAAACTTATATGCAGAAACAAACATATTCAGCATAATTATACTTTGACTTTGTGATCTCTGAACTAACAAAAGTCATTAAGGTAAAACAGTAAAAAACTTACTAAAATGAAATTATGGTTGAAATCATTTGCCATTTAATTATGAATGTATGTTTTAATGTTTGAGGCTACCCTTTAGCCCTATCAAATAACAGACAATATTAAATAAAAAATTCATTTTATCTTATTGTACAGTAAATATCGTCACGCATTACCTAAAGGAATTTCAGATATAGGTGGTTTATAAGTGAACAACAATATATATGCAGCTACTATGATTGTTATGTTCATACCACAAAGGTGGTCACCTCAGTTACATGAAACTCATAGATACAATGAAAAGTCAGAAGCCATCAGCTAGAACTTTTTATGGTCGCCATCTGATCCTTTTGCCCTTTGGTCATTGAATCTCAAACTGCTTTCCTGAGTCATAGTCTAGTGTGGTGCTTTGTTTGATTCCTTTATTTTTAGCAACACAGACAGGAGTGCTTTTCACAATGTCTGATGTGATAAAAGCTTGTTGACAGTAGCATGAATAAGACACAGCAACAGTGGCACAGGTTTCAGCACTGTGAAACACAATGAACAGGGGAATACAAAGGGAGGGAGAGGCTTCATGTAGACATTGAGGAATTACATAAGTCTCAGAGGAACAAACTGTTCTGTGGAAATCAGTTGCTGAAAGCCATGAAGAGAACACAAATCAAATTTTACCCTCATCAGCAGCCTGACAACTGCTCCCAAGAACTTTTATTTTCTCTTTCTCCCCTTAACTTTATGGTATCAAAAGCTATGTCAACCATATTTATCAATTTCATTTTCCTAGGGAATTATTGTCCAATGTTGTTATGCCTGTCTGCCGTTCTCACTTGACTCACCATCAGGAGTACATTAGCCTATGCTACATAAATATTCCTGGCTAGTTAGCCATGGATTGCTGAACATATTTCCCTTTGGAGGACCCCAGATTAGATGAATGCGATGTGAAACCACATTTAAAACTTCCAAATAATTAGATAAGGTAAGATAAATTTGGCCTTCACTGTTTTAATGTTTAAGGTAACTCCTACCACAAATTCAGCACTGCTAGTTACCAAGGCTTTTCATTCCCTTTTCTGTTTCACCCCCTTTCATAATGAACATCTGGAAATTGTAAAACAAATAAGCAAAAAGCCATCTGTACATATTTTACATTTTATATTTACCTAACATAAAATCTACCTTCATTTTTTTTCCAGGCTAAATTAGATAAAAAAAAAAATCTCAGGAAAACTGCCAGGCACACAGAATGTTTCCAGTAAATACATTTCTTCCACCCTTGAGTAACTATAGTTATGAAGCAACCAAAGATGTTTGGTAGTGGACAAAATTAAAAAACAAACAAACAGAAAAGAAAACCACAACTGATGATGATCATTAAAATCACAACCAACATCAACAAGTTTCCCTGGTGTTTCAGTATGTCTAAATACACTTGGTAATGTTCACACAATTGAAAAATCACCAAATGACATATCTCACAGGCATTACTCATTAAAAGACACCAATTATCAACCCATGACCATGTACCTCAATTGAGGATGGAAGAGGAGGAAGGAAATCAGATTAAATTTATCACAGTGGCACTTAAAATTCAGTTTCATACAATGCTTCAATAATTAACTGTGTGTCACATAACGTAGCTTCCATCTATTTTCTTCACTAGATCAGCCCACTCTACTTGTATTTCTACAGTTGTGCACAGCATACAAAACACAGGGCTTGTAAACAGGACATACATTAACTTGTACAGATTTACTCTCAGAGATTTCTAACATCAGTACACTTAGAAATAAATACTTTAAATTGTTTCCATTTTTCTGTAGGTAACTCTACAAAATTCAGTTATTTATTTTCCATTGTTTCTATGCCATTTATCCTTATGCTACAATGTCAAAATATGTAATGAATTAATGCAAAGAACAGTTGACAGAGTATTTGTTAAATACAGTTTGATGTAAAAATATACAAGTAGGCTAAATAATTTTCATCAGCATGAAATTAAGCTTGGTTTTTAACTATAGAGGTTGCTTTTTTATCTTTATCAAATAACCCCTCCCATCAAACCACTTCCCCACATGGTCCTTTACTATTCTTGGAAGGTATATTTTCCCTCAGTCTAAATGGACTTAAAATTAGTTAAGGAAGGAGTACCAGAAGAGAAAATAAGTTGAAATTGCAAATGACTAAGATTTATTTACAAGATGACAGAATCTCAAACAGTTTATAGATAGGAGTACAAAGTGCATATCATACAGTTTAGATGAAAGGTAAGAAAGCAAAATTCAGGACAGATTGTGATGGAATTGATGCAGAGCTTTGGAAAGTGAGAAGATAGTAAATGTTCACTCCTGTTCAAAGAAGGTATCACTCTGTTTGTGAAGCAGATGGGATGGAAAAAATCATTCTTTTGAGAAAGTGGGCAAGCAGTTTGCACATTTGAAATAGGAAGCATTCTTCCCTTGCAAAGAATGGGATAGGGAGGAACATTCAGCAGCAGCAGAAAGGAGAAGAAAAAGCTAAAGAGCTTTCAGATCTACTGCTAATGAAACATGTGTCTGATTTAAATCAGAAACACACATATGAAATTGTTTTTTTTTATTCTTTACTCTGGGGGGGGGGGCTACCACCTCAAGCATCCTCCTCTCCTTCTTCTTTTCTTGCTCCTCCCTCTTCTCTTTTTGTCCTCCCATTTATTGTCTGCCTGGCAGTCCTGTCTATCCCTCTCCTGCCTAGCTATTGGCTGTTCAGCTTTTTATTAGACCAATCAGGTGCTTTAGACAGACAAGCTAACATAGCTTCACAGAGTTAAACCAATGCAGCATAAACCAATGCAACACATCTTTGCATCATTAAACAAATGTTCCACAGCATAAAAAAAATGTAACACATCTTCAACTAATATTCCAAAAGATCCATGTGCTCTCAGTTTGTGAGAGGCATTTAGATAAAATGTCTGAAAAATTTGAGATTGGGGTCTCAAGAGATAAATATAACAAAATTTCTTGGAATTGATTAACACGTTTAATAAAGTAATAGCTAGAAGCATTATACAAAGTATCATGAATAGGTATGATTGATATCCAAAGTTGAAAGAGACAATTCCAGAAGACATTGTTATGTCAGATTTTACAGAAAAAGATGGAATATTATAATACAGTGTGGAGATAAGTGAGGGAATAATTTTTTTAAGTGAAACAAAAAATTCAAGAAATTAAAAGCAGTTGTTCAGTTGCCCCTTTTAAATAAAGAAAAATCCAAAATATATGCTTGTAATTGTTGTCTGGATTCTTTCATTTAGTATCCAAGTTAAGGTTCCAGGATTATCAAAGAATTAACTTCTATGACATTTACTAAACTCATACCTTCAATTTATTAATTTCCTCCTATTTAAGGATATGAAATGAAGGAGAGAGGAGGCTATTCTACAAAGAGAGGGAGGAAAGTAGAGAGATATTGTATGTATCATAAAAGTCAATGTTAACTTTCCATAAACTTTGGAATTCACATGTAGTTATGATTTATCATCTGTAAAATGACCTATTTTTTTCTTATTAAGTCTATTTATATCTACTTTTATTTTTCACTACTCGTAACATTTTTATCTTAATTTTTTTTTAGCTAACATAATTTTTGTCTCCTTTTTTATGCATTGTTTAGAAAAGTCCCAATATTGATGAAAACAACTTATCAAGCATGCTTAAGATGCCAAACACATTGGCTTCTGCCTGGATGTTATTAGGAAGGAGAAGAGTAGAAAGAGAAATCTATAAGCCATGCATGATAAAAGTTTAAAAGTTATTTGAGAAATGAAGTGAAAACTTCTCTTAGATGCGTACATTCATTAAATTAATTTTATTTCATTAGAGATAAGAATTCAAGATTAGAAAGCAAGAGCAAAGTATTCTATTTCACAGCTTCTATCTTTTAAATCTTTATCTTGCTCAGGATTAGGATTTTTTTTGTAAATACTATTATTACCAAGGTACTTCAAGGCAAAATTACATATTATTTGTAATCTCATTTGAATATCTCCAAGTAGAAGGAAGTTTCCAAATGAATAGATCACAGTTTGTGTTCCTTGCATGTGATTTCTCTCTAGTTCCTCATCACAGTAACAAGGACACATGCCGCCATGAAGCAACAATCCGAACTGTACTGGAGATGTGAATCAGGTGCACATTGTTACATGAAGACTGGGATACATTTATTTCCTTTTGCCATTTGCAAATACAATTTTTATACACACAAAAAGTGGATTTTACTGGGAAATGAAATAAACACATCAGAATCTACATTGTTTCCCATGACTTATTGTGAGCTATATCCTGGATAATCTTCACTGTACTTCAGAAGAGCATTAGATATTATCAGTCCAAAGGGAGATAACTGTTCACATTTTAACTATCTTGAAACTGTGTTTTATATTTTTCTATCCAAGAATTTTATGCTATAGTCATGAAAAATTGTATGTTTGTTTTTCTAATATGAGGTTTAGCATATTTAATAAAAAAAGAATCAGTATTGAGGACTCATGCAATTTTTTCACTAGATGAGAAAATTCAGTAAGATATGATTTTGCAACTTGAAATATAATTTTTTTCTCTAATGTTATGATATATATGTGTGTGTGTATATATATATATGCAGAATGCACAGGGCATATGCATGTGAAAGTTTTTAGGTCAAATGAGAGGGCTCAGAAAACACATTAAATAAACTTTAATAAAACCACCAGGATTAGGCAGGCCTGTCACTCAATTTTCCATTAAAGGATCCAGAACCTTCTATTCTAGGTGGGAACTGGGGAAAAATAATCCAGGAATTCTACTTGTTCAATCAAACAAGGAAACACAAATAACTGATCAAGATTTCTCTGAATATACAAAGCTATCCATTCTGGCAAAGACGTAGCAGTAGAAATAAATGTGTTCACATACCATAAAAGGCAAAATTGAGCAATGAATTAGGCAAAGTGGCTTCAAGATATTAACCATCACAGAACAATAGCCACAAAGAAAATAGCAGATGAGCCCAGTGACTTGTATTACTGAGGAACTAAACTGAGGTATTAAGATTTAAGAAAGGGAATCTAGGCAGAGAGAATAGAGTGCTTGGGGGAAGAGATGTAGGAATATGGATTAGGAGACCTCTGTAGCACACAAAACCAGCTACTAGAATAAGAAAGAAATAGAATAACAAAAAAATCTTGTCAACTATTTAGCTGAATGCTGAAAGACTGTGTGAGGTCAGCATAGAGTTATACAAGTATATGCAAATATTTGAGAGATTAAAAAAGAGAAACAGCCAGGCGGTGGTGGCGCACGCCTTTAATCCCAGCACTCGGGAGGCAGAGGCAGGTGGATCTCTGTGAATTCGAGGCCAGCCTGGGCTACAGAGCGAGATCCAGGATAGGCACCAAAACTACACGGAGAAACACTGTCTCTAAAACCAAAAAGAAAAAAGAAAATAAAAAAAAGTGAGAAACAAAAAAGAGGTGGGTAGGGAGGAGAGTGAGAGGGGGAGAGGACAAAGCAGGAGGGAAGAACAAGAGCTCAAAATCTCAGCAGTTATGTGACACACACTTGAAGCTGCAGAAAACTAATTTTAGTCTTGGAAGAGGAAAAACAGAAATATACACGATGAAACAGCTCCTAAATCTCTCCTTAAAAAATAGAAACTATTACTTCTTAAACCAATCCTAAATGGTATTATAATAAAAATCCGCAGTCAGATATTGGGGTAAATGCTGAAAGATCAGAGGAAACAAGCCACATCCACTTCTCACTTCATAAACCCCTCAGCTGATCCTGTCTCCAGGAATCCTCACAATGAATGCCTCTGAGTCCTCAGCTGAAAGGGCTTCTAGTTCCTGTCTCCTCACACCTTATATACCTTTCTCTGCCCAGCCATTTCACTTCCTATCTCAGCCTACCTAACGCTGGGATTAATTGCATGTGTGCTTCCCAAATACTGGGGTTAAAGGTGTGTGCTACCACTGCCTGGCTCTATTTCTCTCCTAGACTGGATTAATCTTCTGTAGTCTAGGGTGGCCTTGAACTCACAGAGATCCACAAGGACCTCTGCCTCCTGAGTGCTAGGATTAAAGGTGTGTGCCATCACTGCCTGATCTCTATGTTTAACTCTGTGAATGGCTCTCTCTGATCTTCAGGAAAGCTTTATTTCTCCACAGAAATCTTTAGTAAAAGGCGAAAGATTTATACGATCTGAAGCGAAACCAGAGTATAAAGCTTTATTTCTCAGATTACAAATTTCACCACAATTACCTTTTAGCCTCTGGAAGGTTAGTAAAATCTATAATGAACATGAAGCAAAGGAGTTAAAGCACTAAGACATAAAAATTGCTCAAAACTAGTGATGATGATAAACCATTAACACCAACAGAAGGAAAGGAGGCGTTGGGGAACATCAACAGACCCGGTTCCTCAGTGGAAACCACATAGAGAGGAAGCGCTGGTTCCTGAGTGGAAACAATGTAAAAAGATAACCAAAGATATAATCAAGGAACATAGGAGAGGCCTATACTACAGGAGTTTGAACTCTTGTTTGCTTTCTAAAAATTTGGTAAAGGTTTTTAATTTATGTCCATCAAGATCACTGCCTATGGTTTTCCTTTCTTTTGATGCCTGTGTCTGACTCTGGAGTCAAGGTGATGCTCGTCTCATAAATGAACCAGGAAGTTATTGCACTTATGTGAATTTTGAATGAGTTTTAGGATTATATTAATTCTGTTTCGAAAATTTAGTTGAATTTGCTGGTTACACCATCTGGTCCTGGGTGTTTGTTGGGGAATTGGTATTTCTAACTCAGTCTCCTTCCAAGTAGGATTTTGCAGACTTCTGGTTTCTTTTTGAGTCAGTCTTGGTAAGTTGTATGCCTGACTCCCTTTCAGGTAATAACCCTTCACATTTGAATGATGCAAAGTCTTACACTGCGGCTAAAAAGAATCATTTCCTTGCCCCCAATTTGTCCTTAAAAAGATCTAATGCAACCCCTGCCAACAGAGTTATATCTTCTTTGACTAGGAGGCAACATTAACTGTCTTTCTCATTTTCCAAAGATCTATATTCAATTTCATTCCAGTCTGCTCCCAAATTTGCTTTCTCATATTTTATCTACAATGTATGCTATGCACTTTCTACCCCTGTCTGTGAACTGCTAGAGATTATGACATTCCTTCAATAAGTCAGAATCATTTACAACTCCAACTTACTTTGTCTGTTGGTTTTCCCAATTTTCTTGGAAGATGAGAAATAAAGGAAATTAAACAAGAAACAAAATTGTATTGCCTATATAAATATATAAATATTCATATAACTGATAATAAGGGAAATACCTTTATTGAGGTAGTTAACAATTAAAAAAGCATTAGAATTAGAATATCAGTATGTTCAATAACTAGTAAATGAATATAATGTGACATTATGCATAATCAGTTTGTAGTAATATCTCTATCCAAAATGAATCCCTAACCACTCTGTATCTCCTGATATCTTGTCCATGGATTAGAAGTTAACAGAAATTTAAAACTGCAGATGATATTTTTTCTCTTTTATTAAAAATAATTTTTCTCCTCTAATATATTCTAATTATTTCCTGTCCTTTTACTTTTCCTAGTTATTCTCCAACCCCCCCACCTGGATTCCTTCCCTCTTTCTTTTCTCATTAGAAAACAAACAGGTTTCTAAGGGGTAAAAATAAAATAAAAAGTGCCTATGGTGGGACACCTTACACAGCCTTGGTGCAGGGAGGAGGGGCTTGGACTTGCCTCAGCTGAAGGTGCCAGGCTCTGCTGACTCCCCATGGGAGGCCTTGCCTTGGAGGTGGTCATTATGGGGAGGGGTGGGTTGGGAGGAAAGCTGGGGGATGGGAGGAGGGAGGAGATGGGGATCTATGGTTGGAATATAAATGAATAGAAAATTTCTTAATAATAAAAAAGCAAAAAAAACATGTAATTTGTTATTTATTTTGTGGAAGTTCACAGTTAAGTGATTTTAAACAATGGACTTTGAGTGATAAAGCTATGTTGATACAATTTTAATGTATTGTAACAAATGTCTTACTCTGGGAAAGGTTATTGACAGCGAGGAAGCCATGCATCAGTGGAAATGGGAACCTACAGGCCACTCAGGCAAGAAAACCAGATGGCTAACAGCAGATCAGCAACTCTCCTCAGCCCCTTGAATTTGTCTTCCAGGCTCATCCCCAGCTCTGCAGCAGACCACCTGCATTGACCTTCCCTTCCTCTCTGGCCCCATCTGATGGTTTTTAAAATGATATGCAGCGCTAGTTACTGTGCAGAAAGGTCATGAGGCATGACACAACCCAGTATCAGAGCTTTATTAGGAGTCGGGGGGAACAAAAGACCCAGGCCTGGGGGGCAAGCACATGCAGAGAGCAGAGAGAAGGAGGAGAGACAGAGATGAGGGTTAGAGAGAACAGAACAGAGGAGGGGGTGGGGTCTGTGTCTGGCTCTTTAAGGTGCAGGTGGGCTTACAGAGTTACACCATGCATGTGCAGGTTGCATGAACACACCACGTGTACGTAATCACCAGTGCACATTGATGACATAAGACGCAAGACGCCTTGACTAGCTCCTGAACTGTGCATGTGCAGTCATGCAGCTGGAGTGTGGCACAATCCCAACACCATCTCCAGCGACCATACAGATTTCCCCTTCAAACTTCCCTCCCTGAATCTTTGTTTTATCCCAAAAGGCATTTCCTGGGACCTCACAGGCCATGCAGATCAGGGAACCATGTAGGCTAACTGCAGATCTTCACCTCTCCCTCCAATCAAATCTCCAGTTTGGTATACAGCTGGGCAGCAGACCACTGCAGCCTCCCTTTCCTTCCTGGCCCATTCTCAAGAGGATTGCATAGATCTTTCCCTAAAAACGTCCCTTACTCTGTTCATTGCTTCATCCCAGCCACCAACAGGCACTCCCTGGGAACCTGCAGGCCACTTTGACCAATGAAGCAGGTAGGTTTACCTCACCCTCCATTCCTCTGACTCCAATCCTCTAGTCTCATCTCCAGCTCCATAGCAGACTTTCTGCTTTGACTTCTGTTCACTCTCTGCCCCCATTCTCAGGGAATGAAGTAGATATTGACAGGACACTCTGATTTCCTCAGTCTTGTGGATCCCCTCAGTCCTCATTATTCCATCCCCATTACTGAGTTTCATCTATGAATACCTAGAAACAAATTTTACTTGGAACCAGTGGCTACACCTATCAAGTTCCCAGGAGAATTTCTTACCAGACAATACACAGTCACCACATTCTTCTAAAAAAAAAAAAAAAAAAAAAAAAAGAAGGCAACAAACCAAAGAACAAAACACCCACCAAGGAAAGACAAGGCCAGATATAAGCACCTAGAATTACAATTGTCACAAACCCAAATGCATAGATGCCAGTATAAAATCAAAATCAGTAACAGCTAGGACAATATGTTTCCACTAGAGCCCAATAACCATACCATAGCAGGTTCTGAGTATTGCAATATAGTCGAATCACAAGAAAAATGCTTTAAAATACCCTTTGTGAATATGATAGAGCTCCTCAAAGATTAAATTAATAAATCTCATAAAGAAATATTTGAAAACAAGAATAAATATTGGAAGGAAATGAATAAAATAGTTTTAGACCTGAACATGGAAATAGAATGAATAAAGAAAACCCAAATGAGGGAAATCTGGCAATGAAAAATTTAGAAACTCAAACAGGAACCTTAGAGGCAAGCCTCACCAAAAATACAAAAGAAGGAAGACAGAATCTCAGACAATGAAGATGCAATAAGAAATGGTTACCTAGTCAAAGAAAATGTTAAATCCCAAACTCCTTGCACAAAATATCCAGGAAATCTGGGACACTATTAAAAGATATAATCCAAGAATAAAAGGAATTAAGGAAGGAAAGTAAACTCAGGTAAAAGGAACAGAAAATATTTTCAACAAAATTGTGCAAGAAAATTTTCCTAACTTAAATACAGAGATGCTTGTGAAGGTAAAAGAATCTGACAGAACATCAAATAGACTGAACCATAGAAGAAATTTTCTTCAGTACATAATAATCAAAACTCTAAATGTACAGAACAAAGAAAGGATATTAAAAGCTGCAAAGAAAAAGACCAAGTAACATATAAAGACAGACCTATTAGAATAATAACTGACTTCTCAGTGGAGACTCTAAAAACCAGAAGGGCCTGGACAGCTGTTCTACAGACACTAAGAGACCACAGATACCACCCTAGAATACTATATCCAGCATAATGGATAGAGAAAATAAGACATTCCACGATAAACCAAATTTAAGAAATATCTGTCTATAAATCCAGCCTTACAGAAGGCAATAGAAAGAAAAGAGGTTAACCACACCCGACAGTACACAGGGCATAAATAATCCCAGACAAGGAAGTCAAAAGAGAGGACACACACACACACACACACACACACACACACAC
>CABHPH010107314.1:0-16729 GCA_902168325.1 Peromyscus nudipes | reverse complement strand
TAATAAAGGGATTTGAAGAGGAGGCAATTTTCTTACTTTATGGTCAAGCACAATGCTAGACAGGTATCTACAGATAAAGGAAGGCACGGAACAGTCTAGAAATTTGGGCTACTAATCTGTGCTACAGATCAAAATAAGGCTTCAACATTAGCCTACGTGTTTTTGAAACCTAAAGCTATACTAAAATTGTCACATAAAATTCAGTTATTTTTATAGACATATTTTAGAAAATATTAAAATCCCAATCTTCCATTAACCCAATTTTTAAGACAGCAAAAGATAATTGGTGTGGGATATTTGTACACTGTATGAAAGCATATTGCTGTGGTCGGTGTAATAAAAAGCTAAACGGCCAATAGCTAGGCAGGATGTATATAGGCTGGATTTCTGAGGAAAGAGTAGAGGAGGAGGAAATAATAGAGGCACAGAGGATATGCCAATGCGACAGGGAGGGAGTCAGACATTTTTTTTTAAAGGTAAAAAGCCACAGGGTAAAACAGATGAATAAAAGCAAGTTAATTTAAGTTATAAGAGCTAGTGAGACAAGCCTAAACTAACGCCGAGCTTTCATAATTAATAAGTCTCCATGCCATTATTTGTGAGCTAGTGGCCCAAAGAAAAATCTGTCTACAGATAATTCCTTTAATCAAGCCCAGGTATTTTATATGTGTTGGTTAATCTGAGAAAGGTGTTTTAGTGTTCTTATTTATAAGGACTGTGGAGAAAAAGCTTCAGATTTATTTAGATAATACATATTAAACAAAATTTGAATCCAGAATGTCTGACCCTATGTTTCACAGAATTCTCCTTACTGTCTTTGCTTGTCTTAGAAATAATATTTGTACGTATACATGAAAGAACGTCCACATAGTTGAAATATTAGTGTTTTCATATCTTATATACTGTATGGTAACTTAAATGATTATATTTCTAACTCAAAAACATATGCCACTTAAGTGGTAATCTGTGCTTTCTTGATGTACATTGTTTATTTTTCATCTTTCACTATTGCAAATTATAAAGTCCAATACTGCACACATTTTGAGCCATTTCATATGTACATTACTTAAAAATAAATAATAGCATTTGGGACTTCCTCATGGTGAATGAATTACAGGCTGAAGTCACTAGAATATTAAGTCTGACATGGAGATTGGCATGCTGCAAGGATATTTTTTGTAGAGGATTCTGATGTGCAGTGTTTTATTAATCATTTATATTTCAAAACTTATTTTTAAAAAGATATGCATCTGAGGAAGAATAAAAGGTGCAGAGATGAACAGAAGCAGAAGCTGAATTATGATATAAATACAAGTAGGTCTACCAGTCCCAATCCAGGCCATGAAGCCAATAAGGATCCAACAAGTCTCACACCGAGTAAGAGGGTTTACCCTTTGTCACCGTCATTGTCCTGTTGCTGTGAAGAGATACCATGACCATGGCAACCACCTCCTATTAAGGAAAACATTTAATTGGGACTGACTTACATTTCAGTGGTTTAGTCCATTATTATCATGGGGAGAAGCATGGTGGCATGCAGGCAGACATGGCGCTAGAAAGATAGCTGGAGATTCTACATTTCAATAAGCAGGAAGCAGGAAAAGAGAGTGCCACAGGTCCTGTCTTGGGCATTTTGGACCACAGAGTCCTTTCCCCAAAGACCACACCCACTCCAACAAAGCTACACCTCCTAATGCCACTCCCTATGCATTCAAATGAGCCTATGGAGGTCATTCTTACTCAAACCCACCACACCCTTCATGTGTCTGCACTTACCAGTAACTCAACTATTTCACGAAATTGTCAATAATCTTGAGTGAAGTAGTTCCATCCACTTGAGGGCAGTTCTTAGAGCTGTCATCTACCATAATTCCCAGACTCTGGAGAAACAAGAACTTCAGTTCTCAGCAGAAACTCCAGCACCAGAAGCCCTACTTAGGACTTTGGATTTACTGGCTTCTTAATTGTTCTGAATGACACTACTTTATGATTACTGTGGGATACTTGGTGTAGGATAAATTGTATGTAACGGATGAGTTGGATGAGCCACGTAGTGTGGGGGTATTGTGTTCCCCAAAATATTGTGCATGCTAATAAACTTATCTGGGGTCAGAGAACAGGACAGCCACAATATTAAACATAGAGGTTAAGCACTGGTAGCATACACCTTTAATCCTAGCATTTCAGAGACAGAAATCCCTCTGGATCTCTGTGAGTTCAAGGCCACATTGGAAACGGCCAGGCACGGTGATACACACCTTTAATCCCAGAAAGCCACACCTTTAATCCCAGGGAGTGGTAGTAGAAAGCAGAAAGGTATATAAAGCATGAGGACCAGAAACTAGAGGCATTTGCCCTGGAGAGGCCTTTGGCCTGGAGAAGCCTTTGGCCTGGAGAAGCATGTGGCTGGTTAAGCTTTCAGGCTTCTAGCAGCAGTTCAGCTGAGACCCATTCTGGATGAGGGCTCGGGGCATCCAGTCTGAGGAAACAAGACCAGCTGAGGATTCAGCGAGGTGAGATAGCTATGGCTTATTCTGTCTCTCTGACCTTCCAGTGTTCACCCCAATAACTGGCCTCAGGTTTGATTTTATTAATAAGAACTCGTTAAGACTTTTAAGATTCATGCTACAACGTAGTTTTACTCTGTAGCTGGGGTAGAGGCCAAAAGTGATAAAGAGTACATTTTCTTACCTATTAGTAATTTTAAATCACATTCATCAGCAGTCATCATAATGACATCCTTGCTCTAATTCCACAGATCTATGGTCTCCTTTTGGAGTTCCAATAGCTACATAAGGTCTTTTCATATCACTTGTATCACAATGAATATATTGTATAGAACTGTCTTCCAAACAAAACTGCTAATATCTTCAGGAGCTCCGCAGGGTCTGCTCAAAGAGACTCATAACAATGGGGCCTGTTGACTATTTACATTCACTCACAGAAGGAGGAGATGGAAACGGTCATGAGTACCTCACCTGAGTATCAAGCCATCCCTCCCAATCACTTATAAATAATCATGCCCCAATAGCTTGTGATCTTATGATAGGGGATAGAGCAAATAGGAAATGACAAGGCACGACGATACTAGCTTTGTAATCACAGGGAAGCTATGGTCCCTGCAGCTGCAAACATTAAGCCAGCTTGTTATTGTTTCTGTAATCTTCCACCCATTGCTAAGTTAGTAAGTTCATTAAACTCAATAGTTCTCCCAGATGGACTTAAGTGGTTCCATGCCATGGTTTGTCACTGGAACCTTCGGAGGAGAAGTAGAAAGAATTGTTTAAGTCTCTTCTAGGGAAGGAATTTTAGCAGCAGCTAAAAGCCTATTGGTCCTCATTATGGATAACATAACTCAACTGGCACCTGATACTAATACTTTGCTTCTGGGGCTTATTCTTAACTGCAATGCTGTCATATTTCTGTTCTTAAACACAAGAGACATGATTTTCTTCCTGCTTTTTAGTGGTTTGAGATTTAAGATGTACTGTATTGTTTTATTTTTCTCATTTAAATGGGGGCATTGCAGCTTTTCTAGAATACTGAGTCCATTCCAATGAACCTCATTTACATGACATTCCCCCTCACTACTTTCAGAGCTTACTTCCAACAACACCAAAGTATCCAGCGTACTTATATGATCCAGTTTGGTTAGCACATCATCACCATTAATGAGCAAACATAACAATGATCCAACTCCCCAGACAATCTAGGTACCTTCAAAACACACTACAGAAGAAAGTGAGAGACAGAATGCAGTTTTTGAAATAACAAATATAGTCAATTTCTTTTGAGGTAGGAAATTATATACTATGTCTGTTCCTAAAAGAGTCTTCTAACCCCCTTTCTCCACTTTTTGTCCCCGTGATATGAGGGTGCTGACTAAACATTCCATGTGAGTCACAACAACAGACAACTACTACCTGGCTGATCTTGAGATGGGTGTGGTCATCTTTAAGGTGACATTCCTTTTGCAGTAGGTTCAGTGTGATGATTAATGAATTCCTTAACCCTCATTGAAGAAGCTTCCATCTGCAGTAGGTGGTGATTAACATAGAGACCCACACCTGTTCAAGGTATAGTGAACAAGCCAAAGTAGAAGTCTCATCCCTAAAGAGGATATATCTGATAACACCTCTCTTCCCAAGGCTCAGAATAATTTCAGCAGAGAGAGTGAAAATAAGGATAAGAAGAACAATATGCAGTGGATGACTGCCAGGAAGTATCTTCTGGGTACATCAGGACAGCTACACATATGATCTCACAACAGTTGTGACAGCATGCAAAAGACATGTGCAAGCCCCAGCTAGACAAATCCAACACATAGATGTTATGTGAATCCACAAGAGTCTGTTAAAGAATCTCAAGAATTTATTAAGGTATAAAATGGGAGTAATACATAAACTGATACAGAATAAGAAAGAAGCTGCCACTGATCCAGTTGCTGAGTCCTGCTATCTGGCCAGGGGAGCTAGGGACCCACCTAAAGCTGCTCCACGCCGCTGAATCTGGTCCTTGCCACCCAAGAGAGTGCTCCACTCCTCTTACGTAGCTTTTAAGGGGTCACATACACAGACAAAGCCATGCCCTAGAGTTTGTACCCTAAAGACATTGGTGGAATGGAAGGAATTCACACAACACATAGAGGGAAATCAGACATAAAATCCTACCCATAGCCAAGGAGTTATTGGTAAATGAAACGTGTTAGGAAAGAGAGAGTCAGCTTTATCTAAGTGTGTATAAGTTGTCCATGCTCCAGTTTCTACATCTAAGATTTTTTTTGGGAAGTATAACCCATGGGCTAGATGAGTTTTTAAAAGGGACGGATAAAGTACTGTACAAATACAGTAGGTTGGGAAGGGGTGTGCCTTTGGAAAAAGGAGGGTGAATATGAACATTCTATAAGAAATTCTCAAAGAACTAACAGAAATGTATATATTAAAATATATGTGTTAGCCTTCTTCATGTGTGATTTATTTTCCAATAATATGATGTTAGTCAACCAAAATTAGGCAAAATTTTTGATTGCCTGTATTGCATACATTTCGTATGCAATTGTATTGATAGCCAAGAGTCTATGAGGAATTTGAGTACATATTTCTGATACATATTACTTCAAAGATGTTTGCAGCAAGCAGGGTATTTAGTATGATAGTAACAACAAATAATGATTTCCTACTTGCTTATAACACATTTCTAAATATATAAAGTTGATCGGTTTTTATGCGCATACCAAATCTTCTTTTGTGATTTAAAGTGTGATGTTAAAGCTCAAGATTAAAATTGTTCTTCTAATAAAACAGCTGATATGGTGCAGATTTATAAATTATTTTAAAAAATGTTCAGAAATTTAGTTTCAGTACTTTACATGCATTAAGCAAAACTTTGTAACTTGGTATTTTTATTGTAAAATACTGCCTCCTCCTCAAAAGCAACTTAAAAGAAAATAATAGTATGTGGAATTTTCTGTATTTTAAATTGTATTTGAAAGATTATATATCTGCTTTCAAGTAAAATTTTAATACATTCTGTGTGAGTATTTTGCAAGAAATACATATAATTACATAAATGTTAAGCTGCAAACTAGTTCAATTGTACATTTGTCTGAATATGAAGGAAATTATTTTTTTAAGATACAATCATAGTGACTCTCATAAATAGCTCTTTTTCAGTAAAACTTGGGAAAGTAGTATCTAGCTAGGTTTACCTGACAACCTCTCAGTTTTCTGTGTTTGCAGACAGACACATACATACACAAACACATATATCTTCAAGAGAAAATGCATAAAATAAGAATCAGATGTAGAATTTATGAATATTATTTTTATTGGCTATTTTAATTGGTATATAGACTACATATAATAATAACGAACTGGTAGTGGCAAAACACTTATCAATTGCATAAGATTTAAAGCAAATTATAGGTCATTGCCTTCATTTATTTAATGTAAATATATTCAAAATGATTTTCTTAGTAGTTTTAAATATACAATACAGAATTGACAGCTGTAGTCATGAAATTATATAGTACCTTTGAGGATCATCATGCTTTCAATTATAGTACTAAGATGACAATCTTTTTAATGAACTATTAGATACAGTCTATTTATACATCATTGTTGGTTTTTAATCCTTATTAAAGATATTGACAAAACTCTTTGTTGAACTATGACTCTAGTCTTCTTTTTGTCATTGTTATAAAATACTCTTAGACCCAAAGCAAATGTGGTGGGAAAGTTTATTTGGCCTACAATTCCAGTTTACAATGTGGTGATATTTTATTTGTGAACCCCAATAAAACTTATCAGGAGATCAGAGGACAGAGTCAGCCACTAAATTAGACAGAGAGGTCAGGCAGTGGTGGCACACACCTTTAATCCTATCACTCAGGAGGCAGAGATCCATCTGGATCTCTGTGAGTTCAAGGACACACTAGGAACAGAGCCAGGTATGGTGGCACACACCTTTAATCTCAGCACTAGTTAACCATAGAGGTCTGGAGGACTGTACAGACAGACAGGAAGTGATAGAGCTGGGTGGAAAGAGGAAGTGATGTAGCTATGTAGAGAGAGGAAGTAAGATGGCAGGGCACAGAAAGGTATATAAGGCATGAGTATAAAGGACGTAGTGCTCTGGAGGCTGAGGAGTTGGTAAGATAAGGTTTGCTGTGGCTTATTCTTTTTCTCTGATCATTCAGCTTTCACCCTAATATCTGGTTCCAGGTTTTTTACTAATAAAACCTTTTAAGATTCATGTTATATCACAATCCATCATTGAGGTACATCAGAGTAGGAAGAAATATTGGGGCAGAAATGACAGAATGCAGTTTATTGGTTCAGTGTCTAGACTGCTCACAAGCTTCTAATTAGGCAGCTTTCTTATAGAGTGTAAGATCACCTGCCTAGGGATGGTGCAAGCCACAGAATACTGAGCCCTTCTACATCAATAAAAATCAAGACAGTCCCTAACAGACATGCCCACAGGACAATATGATCTAGGGGATTTCTCAGTGAAGGCTTTACTCTCACAAGACCCTAGACTGTGTAAAGCTGGTAATAAGGAGAACTAGGAGAGTGTGTTTCTTATGTCATTTGGCACTGTGATGGTTTGAATAAGAATGACTTCACAGGATCATATATTTGAATGCTTAGTCATTAAGGAGAGGGAATATTTGAAAGGATTAGAAGAATTAATATGCGGGACCTCATTGAAGGAAGTGTGTCACTTTGAAATTTCAAAACCCATACTAGGCCCAATATCTCTAACTGGGCCTACAGAACAGAATGTAGCTCTCAGCTACTTCTCCAGCACTGTATTTATTCACTACCATGTTCTCTACTGCCACACTCCCTTCCATGATGATAATGAACTAAACCTATGAAACTGTAAGCAAGCCGCCAATTAAGTACTTTCTAAGAGTTGTCATCCTCATGGTGTCTCTTCACAGAAATAGAACAGTAACTAAGACAAGTACCATACTGTGCTGGTCATTTCTTAGAAACATGATATGAACTAGGGATACTTGAAAAGAGAGAACGTAAGTAGGAGAATTTCCTCTGTTGTATTGGCCCCTAAGCATCTGTGTAGGGGAATTTTCTTTGCTAATGATTGATGTGGTTCATGCCAGATCAATGTGGGCAGTGCCACTGCTAGAGAGGTAGTCTTGGGTTTGTATTACAATAAAACTAATCTGAAAGCAAGGCAGCAAACAACATCCCTCCATGTTTTCTGTTTCAGATACTGTTTCTAGATACCTGCTTGAGTCCATGCCCTCACTTCCCATAAAGATAGACTGTAAGCTGTAAAAGAAAATAAGCCCTTTCCTCCTCAAGTTGCTTTTGGTCATTGTCTTAATTTATTGGTGCAATAAAACACCATGACTAAAAGCTAGTGGGGAAAGAAAGGGTTTATTTGGCTCATGCTTCTACATCACTTTTCATCACTGAAGGAAGTTAGGACAAGAGCTCAAACAGGATGGGAAACTGGAGTCAGGAGATGATGCAGAAGCTATGGAGGGATATAGCTTACTTGTTTGCTCCTTATGACTTGCTCAACCTACTTTCTTCTAGAATACAGGGCTACATACCACCCACAATGGGCTGGGCCATTGTGGTAATTAAGAAACTGCTCAACAAGCTTGCCTACAATTCAATATTATTGAAGTGTTTTATCAATTGAGGTTCCTGACTCATAGATGACTGTAGCTTGTGTCAAGGTGGCATAAAAGCTAGCCAGCACAGCCATGCTATTTATCAAAAGCAATATAAAATTAGCTAATAAAGAAATTATGACCAGAGATGGACCTCACTGTGTTGGACTCTTTGGAGGATTGTGGAAAGACTTTAGAATTTGGGACTGGAAAATCTACTAAAAGCTTAGAACTTAATAAAATGTTCTGGCCGGGTGGTGGTGGTGCACGCCTTTAATCCCAGCACTAGGGAGGCAGAGGCAGGCGGATCTCTGTGAGTTCGAGGCCAGCCTGGGCTACCAAGTGAGTTCCAGGAAAGGCGCAAAGCTACACAGAGAAACCCTGTCTCGAAAAACCAAAAAAATAAAAATAAAATAAAATAAAATAAAATAAAATAAAATAAAATGTTCTGTAGTAGCTTTGCAATTAAGAATATTGAGAGAAATGTTGGTGATGGAGGCCTGATTTATGAAGCTTCATAAGTGAGTTTGAGAATCACTCAAAAACTCTATCAGGGCTATTAAAAAATGTGCAACTCTGTGTATAATGGCTCCATTCTAAGATGTAGTGTATGGAATTTGGAGTTTCCTCAAGATATAATTATTTCATCAGAATTTTACTTTGTTCTTTAATATAAACTGAAATGAAAGTTTTTTTCTGATGTATTTCTAACAAGGCTGACTGATATGCTAGCTTCCAACTATGATATAGAAGATATTCTGAACCCTGAAAAAGCCTGATATCTGTCAAGAGATGTTGAACCAAAGGGTAGCTTGATATTAAACCTTGTGTAAAAGGATATTAATCAGTTGTATGCTTACATATCAGGGAAGATAAAATCATATAGAACTGGAAAAGCATAGATAATTTAAGGAGAATTGCATAGTGGAAGTGTCTAAATAGTTTAATCCAAAGTGTACATTACTGAAAATCATGGAAAATTATGCACTGAGATAGGCATGATTAATATGTTATATGAGTATTTGACATACAATATCTATATATAAATACACATATATGGACAATTGACATATAAAACATAGCTTTGTAGACAAACTATAAAATGTTCATTTCTATTAATATTAAACACAAATATCTGAGTTCTTTAAGAATAGTCACAGAATAATTGTTTTGCACCATAAACAAAAATCTAAGAATTAAAGATTTATTTTTTTCTTTTGGACTAAGTTTTTTTTTTTTTTTTTTTGGTTTTTCAAGACAGGGTTTCTCTGTGTAGCTGTGTGCCTTTCCTGGAACTCACTTGGTAGCCCAGGCTGGCCTCGAACTCACAGAGATCTGCCTGGCTCTGCCTCCCGAGTGCTGGGATTAAAAGCTGCGCCACCACCGCCCGGCTGGACTAAGTTTTTTGTTCTAACCACCTCAGAGAGTATGTTTTACTAACTCTTTTCACTCAAATCCTCTTGGGATTCTATAACATAGGGGATAAAATCACCAAAAGAGAGAATATTTTTATATATTTCAAAAATCAATGAAAAATACTGTAAAAATGGAAAATTTTAAACTTGAAACCTAATCATTTGTAATAGAGAATTCTCATGTCACTACAACAAAAGCAAGGAAAAAAAATACCTTGAGGAAAGAGAATTTATTTTTGATTCACAGCTCAAAATATACAGTCTGCCATAAAAAGCTAGAGTCCGGCATTTGGGAACTTGAGGTAGCTGTTAAGATCGACTTCACAGTAAAGGAATGGAGGGAGATGAGTGCTGGTTCTCGTCTAGCTTTTCATTTTTGTGGCATATAAGAACCCAAGACATGGAGAGGTTCTGTCCAGATTTAGGCTGGAACCTTCCAACCCACTTCTGTACAGAAAATTCCTTACAGATACACAAAGTGTCCTGTCTGGTGTTATAAGATTCTTTCAACAAGTCTACTACTTTTCAACTTGACATAAAAAATCACTTTTACATCACAATCCCTATCTTTTGTTCCATTTAAGCTCATAACCATCTCATAATTCAAAATATATTCAATCCAACTACAAAAGTGCTCATATTATTGAGCAGTGCTCTTCAAAATTCTAAATTCTGAGTCTTAAGTAGGACTTGCATAACTGCATAACTTTGAGTCTCTGTAGAATAATTTTGAGAAGAGTTATATACTTGTAACATACACTGACATAAATTTAGTGTGGAGATTTAGTAAGGGAGGTTTGGGCCAAAGCAAGACCAAAACACAGCGTGGAAAGCATAAAATCCTGAAGCACCATTTGTAACATCTGGGGGTTTAGACAAAATCATCTGAGCAACAAAGGGCTTGAGTAATCCTGCCCCATCAGTTCTGCTGCCTCATTCTGGACAACTTTTCTCTGGAGCTGGCTAAGTTCTGTGCCTACAGCTTTACCCGAGGAATCTTTCCTGTTCCCAGATTCTCTACCATTCTGGTACCTACTTGCTTGCAACTTTGGTTTCAGCTTCATATCATTAACTGGCCTCCTCAGAACATGCTTGCAGCAAATCTGTACTCTGACAGGCTCTCAAGAATTCTGGGAAGAGTCCCCCTGACACCCTCAGTGTTACATCTTTTGTTGTCATGACACTCTACCTGACAAAAAAGTAACTTTAAGAAGGAAGTACCTATTTTGGCTTATAGTTTGAATGTAGAGTCAAGATTGGGAAGTCATAGAGGTGAAGCACTGAGTTGCCTTACCTCTGTAGTCAGGAAGCAGAAAGTAATGAATGCTGGGGCTTGGCTGATTTTTCCTTTGTAGGACATCTCAGACCTTAGACATGGATGGTTCTACTCACATTTATAGTGAGTCTTCCCACCTCAGCCTAACAATGTAGAAATTTATTGTGCAATATTGTTTTAACTAGGCAAAGATGTGTAACATTTGTTTAAGCTGTGAAATATTACTTTAACTATGTGAAAGTGTGTTACATTTTTTTCTACTGCTTTTGCTAAGATGTGTTACATTTGTTTGTGCTGCATTTGTTTAATTATGTAAAGCTGTGTTACTGTTTCAACTTGCCTGCTTAAGACACCTGGCTGGTCTAATAAAAAGCTGAGAGGCTGATAGCTAGGCAGGAGAGAAATATGTGGGGCTGGCGGGCAGAGAGAATAAATAGTAGGAGGAATCTAGGCTAGAAAAAGGAGCAGAGAGGAGAGAGAGGAGAAAATGAGGAAGGAAGAGAGGGAGATGCCTGGGACCAGACAGGCAGCCCCCAGCCAGCAGACACAGAGTAGGACATACAGAAAGAGAGGTAAAAAGCCCAGAGCCAAAATGCATATGAAGAGAGAAACAGGTCACTTTCAGTTAAAGAGAGAGTGCTAACCAGAAATGAGCATAAGCTAAGATCAAGCATTCAAAATTAATAATAAGTCTCGGTGTCGTGATTTGGGAACTGGTGGGTGGCCTACAAGAAAAAGCCTGGTACAGAAATTCTCCCATGAACATGTCTGGAGGCTTGCATATTTGTTTATTCTAGCTCTTATCAAGTTGAAAATCATTATTAGCCACCAAATCATTCCAGGTAATATTGGTTCTTGAATTTTTATTGCAGACATTGATTTTCTTAGAAATACTATATTTGACTTTCTTATTGTATATATAGGACAATGTCTGAAATCATGCAACTGACTAAGAAATCATGTGGTAAATTCTCTTTCCTTGATATCATTGTCTTTCTTATCATATTTGATGATATTATTAATTTTATATTCTCCTTACAATCATCTTTGTACCTTAGTACCACATTCCTCTCCATCATCTGCCTATACCAGCTATAATCCAAACGATTTCAAATCTTCATGAGAAGGACATGTCAAATAACATGAAGTTTGCTGGCTTGTTTTGTTGCTAATAATTCCTTATCAGGAACCAATCAAAAGTTTCAAATTATTCTTTATTTTATCCCTTCCTCTGTTCCATAAAAATATGATTGTGTTACTTTTTGATTAACTGGATAAACAAAATCCTAGCTAAAAATACATCCAGGGATAACTCTGGGGATTTCCTTAATTTTGTTCTTTTCAGTGTAGTGATTGTTTCCACAATTCTTCATAACTTTGTTTTGATGGTACTATTTGTTTGTTTTCATGTTGCTATTGTTCATTGCCTATGGCATGAAAAAACTTGTTTAATTTTTCTTTTGTTTTGGAGATTATAATATAATTATATCACTTCTCCCTTCCCTTTTCTCTATTCAAACCTTCCCATAGATCCCTCTTGTTCTCTTCTCTAGGCATGGCCTTATTTTTCATTAATCGTTATTTCATGCTGATATGTCTATACATATATATTCCTAAATACAACCTGTTCAGTCTGTATAATGTTAATTCATATGTATGTCTTCAGGGCCGAACAATTGGTATTGAAAAACCAATTAGTGTGCTCTTCCCTCGAGAAGACCATTTCTCTCACTCTCAGAATTCCTTAACGGCCTGTAGCCTGATAGTTTATGCCATCACTTTTAATTCCATCTACATTATTACTCTGAAGTGTCTTTACATTTTAACATGGCTGTCCTGGTCTTAAAAGTTGGTATTGTCTGAACATTTACTGAACAGTAACAATTAGGATTTCATCAGATTCAGCAAATACACTTGTTTCCCACCTTTTTTTCCAAGAGGGATTCAGAGATTAAAATTTTAGTGGTGAGCTAATAATTCAATTTTTATTTAGTTTTTCTTAGTGGAATGTTTGTTAATATGACTAAATGGATGAGCCAATATATAGATCAAATAGTAAAACAGGGATTCAATTATTAAATATGCCAATCCATAACTTTTTCTGTGTCCTCAAATTTTAAAATATTAAAATTAAAACAATACTACCTAATTAGTTTTTTTTATTATCATTTTTTTAAAATTTTATTTTATTTTACAATACCATTCAGTTCTACATATCAGCCACGGATTCCCTTGTTCTCCCCCCTCCTGCCCAGCCCACCCCCCATTCCGACCTCCTCCAGGGCAAAGCCTCCCCCGAGGACTGAGATCAACCTGGTAGATTCAGTCCAGGCAGGGCCAGTCCCCTCCTCCCAGGCCGAGCCAAGCTACCCTGCATAAGCCCCAGGTTTCAAACAGCCAACTCAGGCAATGAGCACAGGACCTGGTCCAACTGCCTGGATGCCTCCCAAACAGTTCAAGCCAATCAACTGTCTCACCCATTCAGAGGGCCTGATCCAGTTAGGGGTCCCTCAGCCATTGGTTCATAGTTCATTTGTTTCTATTCATTTGGCTATTTGTCCCTGTGCTTTATCCAACCTTGGTCTCAACAATTCTTGCTCATATAGACCCTCCTCTTTCTCGCTAACTGGACTCCTGGAGCTCCACCCGGGGCCTAGCTGTGGATCTCTGCTTCCAGATCCCTCAGTCATTGGATGGGGTTTCTAGCATGACAATTAGGGTGTTTGGCCATCCCATCACCAGAGTGAGTCAGTTCAGGCTGTCTCTCGACCATTGCCAGCAGTCTATTGTGGGGGTATCTTTGTGGATTTCTGTACTCATAGTTTTATTTCCTTTTTTTCTACATAGCTTATTTGGAATTTTCATTTGATATGAAATAATAAATGAACTAATTGTTCCAATTAACAAATAAACTTTTTGTATGTTTTTGCTAATATATTGAGGTTATGAACTGACTAAATAAAGCTAATTAACATAGGCATTGCCTCAGACAATTAATTTTTGCTTTACATGAGAATACCTAAAATACATTATTAGCAATTTTCAAGCAGGCATAATTTGCTATTCACTGTAGTTATTGCATATAATACTGACCTCTGGAACTAATTTCCCATAATTGGGAATTTTAACCCATTGCCCAACATTCTGCCAACTCCCTTACCTCTCGGCCTCTGATAATAATAATGTGCTATTGTCTGCTTTTTTGAACAGTGAACTAATTGCTATCATAAACACAATTTTATTTTTATGTTATTATATTTATTAGCCATTTGGTAGACAATCAAGTTTATATTCTTTAACAAAAAAATTTAAAATCATCAACATACAAATCTATGTTAACATACACAGTAGTTATTATTTGAAAAGAGCCATAAAATGGTTTATAAATAAAATGAATTTCCTTCATGGATATATTTTTACTCCATTTTAAACAATAATACATAATTTTTATTCTTTGTATTAACACTCTAGTTAACCATGTAAAATGCCCCTACTATATACTCCAGTTGGTTTTACACAAATAAATTTGTTTTCCTCTCTATACTAAAATATATGAATATTTCAATTTAATTTTGTGTACATCTAATTCATTTCCAAGTGTTCAGTGCTAGAGTTGTAAATTAGAGAAACATTACTATGTGTTTTATTATTTTTCTTTTAACCCAAAGTCTGTTTCTAGAATTGAGTTGAAAAGTCTGGTTAGATCATGATGAATCATCACTTGTTTCATGGCGAAAACCTAAGGACATGCTGCAGCTCTCATGTGAGATATGTTTCTCCATCCATCAGCAAATAGTTTCTTTGACCTATAGAAAAGCACATCCAAATACATGAACCCACAAACATGATTGTTATTCACTAGTGGTTACTTTGTTCCTTAGAACTTTATTTAGTACAGCATGGACATCCATCTCCACAGGACTCAGCTTTAGCTTTATCAGTTCCATTGATGAAAGGCCAAATGCTTTCCTGAGTATTGCATCCAAAAGACAAAGTCACATGAAGCCGAGGTCCACCTGTTGTCTGAAAAAAAAAACAAACCTTTAGAACATTAACCAAATATTTGACTATTGTTAGTTATTCACAGAAAATTTTTATTCAAATTGAAATTCTGTGCTGAGAAGAATATAATCATGAGTAAAATATAACAATTTATACTACATCCCTTAGCATCAGTGATCATGAGGTGATAGGAACACAATTTAAATAAAGAATTGTATCTTTCATTTTATCTTCATAATATTTCAATACTATATTCATTTATTTCTCTGATTTGACTAAATGGGTATATTTATAGTGGTGGTGGTATTTCAAATTAAGTACATGTGCTGAAGCTATTTTACGGGAACATGCTAATAACATAACATATTTTCACAATATACTAAACAATTTGGTGTTGGATTTGAAAGTTGAAACATAAAATTATGAACCACAAGGACCTGAGCAAAAGAGGTGTGAGTTCATGCCCCCTGTTTCCTAAATACCGGATGCTGGATGAATAATTTTATCTTTTGTACTTACCACCATCTCATGTGTAAAGTGGGTGGTAAATACATCTTCTACATATGTTGAAGTATTTTTTAAAAGGTATCAATAGATTTGACAGTTTAAAATATTATGTAACTTGACAAATAGAAAAATCTCATTAAGAACTAAATTAATATTCATCATTAAGATGTATGTTATATTTAGGCAAACAGTAACAATTTACCTTTCAAAATTCAGTGATAGCACATAGCAATGCAGGTGTCCAGGTGCTATTGACATTGAATGTCTTGAGAGCCTATAAACCTGACATCGTTTTATCCTTACAATGCTCTGAGACTATCAGGCTTATTATACTGTGATTTTCCTATTTGTCAAATAGAATAATTTGGATGTATTAGATCTATCATTAAAGAAAAGTTATCAATGGAGAAGAAACCTGGGCCTCCCTGGGATACACCACCTTATGCACAAAGCCCAGATGTTTAGAGTCTGGTGACAGAGACTACAGCCTCTCCTGAATGCCTGGTGCTGCAGGAATGACCTCATCTCCCAGAGCCTGAGCACAAAAGGTTTCTAAGAGAGCATAAGTCTCTATGCTGGGATAAAAGGAGGAGCCCTAGATAGTACAAAGAGAGCTGGCCCTATGCTTGTTCTCAGGACATTAATATGTACTTGAAGTCCAGGATTTGTTTCCTAAATATGTCTCATATGCTGTTAGGGTAATATTGACTTTCATGGACCAAGTGAATTGGTTTCAATATTATGAGAATATATAATTTTATCTTAAAATGTTATTTGTCTCTATATGATGCCTTGACATTGTAGTTCTGATATCTCCTATGACTTTAGTCAGGACTGATTACTTAGCCAACTGGCATAGTTCCCTTAGATGTAGAAATCTGCTTCGCAAAGAAATCCATTCAAGTGTTGTCCTTTCCCTGAGCTTACAGTTGGAGATGGACTTGCATTTAAGGAGCTGATGAACAAACATACATTTATGCTCTCTATCTGTACATTCTGCTATGTCGTATTCAGCTCTCCCATAAGCCCATGTGTGGAAGACTTGTTTTCAAGCCCCGTGTCATGGAATTTTCTTATACTTAGGAAGAGAACAAACCTGCTTTAATGAAAGTGGTATTTGCTGAAATTTTCCTTAAAGACCACAGCGTGCACTGGATGTGGAGTTGCATATGAGCTCCAGCATGTGATATAAAGACAGTAACCAAATGTTTCTTCTTGATGTTCTCATGAAGTTTTTATCATAAAAATATTAATAGATCAAAATATATCTCAAATATTATAACTAATATGCACACAAAAGCTAAAGAAAGATGCTTAACCCAAAGAGCAGTTTGTCACATGTCTTGGTGACTATAAGAACTATATATTTTCAAGAATGTT
>CABHPH010107312.1:0-19207 GCA_902168325.1 Peromyscus nudipes | reverse complement strand
TTTTTTGAGACAGGGTTTCTCTGTGTAGCTTTGCGCCTTTCCTGGAACTCACTTGGTAGCCCAGGCTGGCCTCAAACTCACAGAGATCCGCCTGGCTCTGCCTCCCGAGTGCTGGGATTAAAGGCGTGCGCCGGGGCTGGAGAGATGGCTCAGAGGTTAAGAACACTGACTGCTCTTCCAGAGGTCCTGAGTTCAATTCCCAGCAACCACATGGTGGCTCACATCTATCTATAACGAAATCTGGTGCCCTCTTCTGGCCTGCAGACATACATGCAGGCAGAACACTGTATACATAATAAATAAATGAATAAATAAATAATATTAAAAAAAAAAAAAGGCCGGGCGGTGGTGGCGCATGCCTTTAATCCCAGCACTCGGGAGGCAGAGCCAGGCGGATCTCTGTGAGTTCGAGGCCAGCCTGGGCTACCAAGTGAGCTCCAGGAAAGGCGCAAAGCTACACAGAGAAACCCTGTCTCGAAAAACCAAAAAAAAAAAAAAAAAAAAAAAAAAAAAAAAGGCGTGCGCCCCCACCCCCCGGCAAAAAACTACTTTTACCTGCTATATTCATTATCTTATCGGAAAACCCAGACATAACAATTAAAAAAAAGAAAAGAAATAAGAACACAGACATTAAAAGGAAGAAATGTTATATTAATTTTTACAAGTTTATGTGATTTTATATATAGAAAACATTAAATATACAGGAAATTGTCACAAATTATGAGCCGATTTTGGAAAATTTTGATATTCAAAATAAAAAAGAGATTATTTGAGTATTTGTACAAAGCAATAATCATTGTAAAATAAAAATTAATTAATGTTATGAAAATGCTACCCTACTGAAATTCATCTTGAGATTTAACAAAATTCTGATGTCATGTTTTACAGATTTAGAAAAAAACAAGCAACAAATTTGTATGCAATAAAAATAGACCACAGACAAGCCAGGGCATTTCTAAGGAGTAAAACAAAACACCAAACTTCAAATTATACTGTAGAGCTGTAGTGACAAAAACAACTGGTCCTGGTACAAAATAAAACACAGGTAGACAAATGGAACAAAAGAGAGACCCTGGAATAAACTGACAAGTCACTATCATCTAATTCTTAACAAAGGAGTTAGTAACATACATTGTGGGAAAAGTCTTTTCAACAAATGCTGTTGGCAAAACTTGATACCCACCTGTATGTGCTACAGCTCTGAAGGGAAAGGTTTCCCCAACAAGTGTTGTGGTTTTGCTGGGCAGTGGGTGGGGGAGTGAGGGTTGTTTCCCAATGCAATTAGTACATCTCTGCCTAGCAGGGGAGAGGTTTCCCCTATGCAAATGTTACAGCTCTTAGGGGGAAATTATCCTGGCAGTCAGAAGCCAAGAAATACCACAAATTCACACTACACAACAACCCTTATCCTGCACAACAAACCTAGCAAAAGAGATTTACTGGGAGGAAAAAACCCAGGAGGATGGCTGCCTCTGTTCAGGCCGAGAAGCAGCAAAGAACTGAACAGAAGACAAGGATTCTTGGAGGGGAGAGCTTTTCAGGGTGAAAATTGGTGGATTTTCAAGTCCTGAGCTTGGGCTTTCTACTTTGTAGAGTGGAGCTTGGCCATCTACATCTGGAGGGGCTGAGTTTGGCCATTATGGCCTTTAGAGTGTTCTATGGCTTGGTTATTGGAGGTCCTCAGGGGTGGAGCCTGGCCACTTTGTGTGCCTTGATGGGCTTATACCAGCTATAGAAGAATGAAATTAGACCTGTATCTTCCCCTTTTCCATAAAATTTGTTTGAAATGGATGAAAAGCTTTATTTAAAAACTAAATCACTGAAAGTTCTATATGAAAACATAGGGAATACTCTTTAAGGCAGTGGAGTAGGTAGGCTAGGACATTAATAGGAGAAAATTCTTATCAGTTATACTGTAGAAAAGGGCTAATATATAGAATTTACAACGAATTGTAGAAATTAAGTACCAAGGAAATAAAACTGCCAATTGGCTAATGAACAAATGGGTTAATGAAATGAATACAGTTAAAAAACACACAAATATCAAATAACTATCACAAAAAGTGGTCAACATCCATAGTCATCAGGAAAACCCTAATTAAAACTACATTGAGATATCTCACCTCATGGCCAATCAGAATGTGTATTATCAAGAAATCTAACAATAAATATTGGAGAGGATGTGGACATTTATTCTCTGTTGATGGGGGTGCAAATTAATGAAGTCATTATTGTAATCACTGTGCAGATTCTCTCAGAAAATTAAAAATGGAACCACCATATGATTCAGCTAATTCACTTCTGGGAACATATATAGAGAGAACTCCATATCTTACATATCCTGTGCTTATTGCTGTTGTATTCATTATGGCAAGGAAATGCAATCAATATAGTTTGACATCAGCAGGGTGAATGGCCAATGAAAACCTGCTAAAGGGCTAGACATGGTGCTGCACACCTTTAATCCCAGGACTCAGAAGGCAAAGGAAGGGGCAGTTGGATCTCTGTGAGTTTGAGGCCAGCCTAGTCTACATAGTAAGTTCCAGGTCAGCCAGAGTTACACAGTAAGATCTTGGGACCTTGTCTCAAGAAAAAAAAAGAGAGAAAAGAAAAGATCATATACGTTTTCAAAATTGAATATCATTTTTCTCTGAGAAAAATGAAATAACAGAATATTTAGAAAAATGTATGCATTTAGACCCATAATATTAAGCAAGGTCACCCAATCTCAGAAAGATAAAAAACTTGCATGTTCTCTCTCATTTGCAGATCCTAGTTTATAATATATACATTCATATAAGTAAACAAATACTATATGGTTTTAGTATAGCATTTAGAAAGGAGAATAAGAAAGGCTAATACAAACCATAATATGCCTACTAATGAGTTCACATATATAGTGTGTTTCAGGTAAGTTCTTTCACTACTTTCTCAAGCTATAACACGCATTCAATGCAAAATATGCTTAAATGAGGAATATTCACATGTAATACCATGAAGGCTTTTTATTTTACTGGAAGATCTGGATTTTAAATTGTTTTCCATTGTTTGAATATTCATATAGGCTTTAGTTCTTTGTAAATACTACAAAATTTATTGTGTTTTATTCTTTACACATAAACTTTAGCAACCCAAATAATAGAGTGTGAAGATTATTAAATATTTAAAATAATCATAATTTTGAAAATAATTTCTTAGTTTTCTTGGAAATACTGATTTATTGTCTCTGAATCTGAAAGAATAACATATTCAGAATTTGAAAATACTGAGAAATTTGTTTTTTTCACTGGATATTATAATTCTAAAATGCATCCCTGTTGTTGAATAAATATACATTTCAAAAACTGAAATATAAAATTTAAGAAACCAATTTACAATACTACTCCAAAAAACAAATCACTTATGGAAAACATTAACCAGTGATTAAAGAGACTTATATACCTAAAATTAAAAAAAAAACTGCTCTGGGGACTGGAGAGATGGCTCAGTGGTTAAGAGCACCGGCTGCTCTTTCAGAGGATCTGAGTTGAATTCCCAGCACCCACATGGCAGCTCACAACTGTCTGTAACTCCAGTTCCAGGGGATCTGACACCTTCACACCAATGCACATAAAATAAAGTTAAATTATTTTGCCGGGCGGTGGTAGCGCACGCCTTTAATCCCAGCACTCGGGAGGCAGAAGCAGGCAGATCTCTGTGAGTTCGAGGCCAGCCTGGTCTACAAAGTGAGTTCCAGGAAAGGTGCAAAACTACACAGAAAACCCTGTCTCGAAAAACAAAACAAAACAAACAAAAACACAACAACAACAACAACAAAAAAAAAACCGCTCTGAAAAAAATTCAAGGAACAAATATTAAATAGGAGCATGTCTCATGCTCATGGATTAGAGGACAAAAATGTCACCATGGTAATGCTAAGTAATACAGTATACAGATTCACTGTAATTTCCACCAATATTCCAGTACTTTTTCCAAAAGCATAAAAATTATTTTAAATATGCAGTTTACAAGTGATTTGATGGGCAATAGGAAAAGGGAGGATATTTACAGAGTTTGAAGGAAAATGCAGAAGGAGGGAGGAAGGTAAAATAACTGTAAGCGTTTGATAAGGCCAGAAATTTAAATACTAACTACACCTATAATGTAACTTTTATAGGAACTTTTCTCATCTAGTCTGATAATGCTACCTCAAAGAATCAAAGGCCACAAAACAAAACCCCTAGACATGAAAAACCCTCTTTTGAGATGTTGGCCAAGGCTGTCAAAGAGACTCCCAAAGCATACAGCCCATTGCTATTGCCCCTAGTTGTTCCCTACCAGAGGTAGAAAGTAAGTCATTATTGCTAAAGACAACATGCACTTTCAGAAACAGGGCCCAGCGACCGCTGAGCTGGAACTCACTTGAACGCCTCCTCCCTAAGGATTCATTTTCATGGTACCAGAAGGTGCCGTACAAGCTTCTAAAGAAGGAAGACAACAAAAAGTCCCAACCAGGTATAATGCCTATGAACCCTGTCAACCATCAGAATGGCACTATTATCCTAAAGTTGCAGTAGCGGCATGCATACCTGGGTAGTAACCAACATCTCTCTAATTGGGCTTTAGGCACACTCAACAAGAGGGAAACCATCCCTATCACTGAAAACCTAACAAGCTACTCAGTGCTAGTGAAGTCATGGATATTGTAGGAGAACCTACCATCACTATTTTACTAAACCAGCATAATCACTCAGAACCATCTAAACATTTGTCCTTATACCCACATACAAATTTAGTTTTCACCCAGCACCCAGGAAACTTCTCTTTGCAACAGACAGAAACCACTAAAGAAAACCACAACCAGTCAAAATGTAGAGGTGTGGAGCCAGTTCTGTATAGATACAAATACAAAACTCTTCTGTATATAAATCTCAGGAATATTTTGGAAGAGAAGGTGGAAGAAGGGCCAGAAGATCTGGAAGTTTACTGTGAGATCATTCACACAGGAATATCAGAAGCTACTCCCACATTATAGCCAAAACATGAGCTGAACAAGGAGGTCACCAACAGACATGACAAAGTAGATAGGAAAAAGCTCAGGAGGCCTCAACCCTGCATAAAGAATTACACATAACTAAGTGATATTGAAAGTGGGAGAAATAGTCTTCCCCAGGGAGAAGCATACCAATTGGTTATCCAATACCAAATGATCATTCCTGAAAACATACACACAAGTAACATATACAGACTGAACATGCTACATTTAATAATATATATATATATGAATGTATGTAATAACAATTAATGAAAAAAGAGGTCATGAATGCAAAAGAGAGCAAGGGCCAGTATATAAGAGTGTTTGAAGGGAGGAAAGGTAAGAGGAAAATGTAATTATATTATAATCTCAAAAATAAATAAAAGCTCAAATAAAATCTTATGGAACTCTGTGTAGCCAATTAACCTTGAAAAGAAAAAAAAAGCTCTCATATTTATTGCTTTTAAAGCATACAGAAATTACGGTAATCCAAACACTGTGTTATGATTTGAACAACAAGTTTTCTTAAGTATGGAATTATTGCTTCTTATCTCAAGACTATTTTAGCAGGTTCTAGAAACTTTTAAGGGTTGGTACCTCATTAGAAAGAGTAGGTCACTGGGGATATACCTTTAATGGCTGTACCCAATCAGTGCTTTGTTGCTCTCTGCTTCCTGTTTGCTGCTTTTTGTATATGATGCCACTGCCATGAATGTTCTGTATCACCACAGTTCCAGAATCAATGGAACCTAGCATTATTAACTGAAATCTCTGAAAGCATGAGCAAAAGTTTAAAAAAATCTCCCTTTATCTGTTTTTCTTAGGTGTCTTATCACTGCAAAAAGAAAATCAGTTAATACAAGTATCATATTCTTATGTACAGGCCAAAGAAGATATTCCAATGGCCAAAATTTGTATGAAAAAAACTCAGAATCTTAAATCAATAAGCATAAGTACATCTAAACCAAGACTACCCCATCTCCCAGAATCTATCAAAAGCAAATTATTCATCAGTCATGGTAAAGCCTCCTAAGCACCTCCTTCATCTCTGCCTAACTGCCGACCAGCCCATTCTTGTTCAGGCCTTCTACAGGCAGCTATACCTGCTGAGAGTTCATGATTGCAGTGGTTATATCTTTGAAGATTGCATTTTGCAACCCTCTTTTTGACCTCCAGTTCTTACCTTCTACCCCTTATTCATGATATTCTGTAAACTTTAAATGAGTCTTGCAGGCCACAAGAATTTATCATAGAGATTCAGCTATGTATTAAAGCTGAACTTTGACCGGCCAAGGGTCTGTCAAGAGGCAAGCCATTTATGATGAATATTTGGTGCTATCTAGCCTTTAGTATTCCAGCTGTCTTATACTGTGAAATTCTTGCGTGGCCAAATATTTTTAGACCTGTTGAACTTCTAGGTAACTTCCCTGCTGGAGTCAGTACCTGGATAAGGTCATGTAAGCAAAGACAAGCTGGTGGAGACACTAGCTTTGATTCTTGTGCAAATGAAGCTCAGACCCAAGGCCTAGCTGCTCTCCAGAGCAACTGACTGATAACAAAAGAGGTTTTTACATATCAAGGTGAGAGGTACAATAACATTCCTGAGGAGGCAGAGAACCTCCTACCCAGGGAAAGAAAGGGCAGGCATTTTCTGTAGAAAAGGACAGACTGGCATGGTGAGAGAGAAGAGAGGATGACAGAGGTTCCCTAGAGGGTAAGCAGATCTCGGGGGTGGGGTGGGTGTGGGGGTGGGGGTAAAGTTTTCTGAGTGCCAGGATTAGAGAGTAGCAGAGATGGAGAAAGAGGATACAGATGATGAAGATGAGGCTGGCAACATAGTATTTTAGTCATTAGCAGGACTATGAGCTAAGGAATTGGATGGAACTGTAGTTATAGAGACAGGATTTCATCCCAGAGAAATAAAGTAAACGGATAAAGAACTTGGTATGTCTATAGTTATTCTTGTCCTGAATGCCTGATGGAGCTATATTGCTGTATTGATATAATTTTTTCTTAGAGGAATAAAGTTAACAGACATAAGACCATAGTGTACATAGATTTTTTTCCCCTCAGATATCCCATGCTGGAGGTAGCCAACCCCTGGCTCCCTGGGGACTTCATAAATGAGTGGTATAGATACCTTGCTTAGGGCTAGGCATTTATAAAACACTTATTCTCAGTACATTTAGTAGGCATGACTTTCTGCATTAGTCATCATGGACTGGAAATGCTCTTATTTTGAAATAGATAAACCATGTGAAGTACAGTCCTAGTTACGTTCTGTTGTGATAAAGCATTATAAAGCAACTTGGGGAGGAAAGGACTGATTTTAGCTTATAGCTTATATTCCACCTTGACAGAATGCCATGGAAGGAACTCAAGGCAGGAATCTGGAGGTAGGAACTGAAGCAGAGGCAATGGAAGAACATTGCTTATTGGCTTGATCCCCATGACCTGCCTACATACCAGTCTGATGGAAGCACTTTCTTAATTGAGGTTTCCTATTCGCAAATGATTCTAGCTAGTGTCAAGTTGACAAAAACTGAACAGCACAAACAGTTAGCATTTATGATTTAAAATACACATGTATTAATTTGTTCAATATTCTCCAACATAAGTATAGAGGTGAGTTAAAGTATATATCTGTTTTCCCAGAAACCTGGAAAATCAGTGTAGAAAGTGTTAGTTATTTTTCGCTGTTACCCTGCAAGAAAACGTCACGGAACACGACAGAATCCGTTGGTAGAGTTTATTGGGGGGACAGAGGGGGTGAGTGACCGTGCGGAAGAAAGCACGTGTGAGGAAGAGAGTTAGATTAGTCATGGCGACTCTTTTTATAAGGTGGGGCGTGTCCAGGTGGACGTAGATGATGTAGGCACGCTGCGCGCTTGCGTGGCTACATGACCTCACGGACCTTGGTCACGCGAGACGCCTTGACCGGAAATGGCTATTGTAGCCGGGCGGATGTGTGTCCGCCGGGCAAATGTGTCCGGATCTGTTGGGTCTGTTGGGCCTGTTACCTGGTTACGAGACGCTTTGGACCGGAAATGCTTGGGGCATGTTGTACACCCTTCAGAAAGAAGTTGTCACGTAAAAATAATTAAAAGAAGAAATGTTTCCTTCAAAATATTTTGGGAGACTCATCTTAGCACATTTTCTCATGAAATTAATTGGTATCTGTCATTATCTTAGCTTGTAAATACTCACTGTAACTAGTACTTGTCATTGCAAGTTTTTGAAATAGACATTACAATTTGTTATTATTTTTATTGATGTAAAATCAAGTTCAGTGAAATAGATTTGCTTTCTGTCTCAAAGCAAGTAATGAAGAATTATGACCAGAATGCCAAGTTTCAAGTTACTGCTAGTACCCACATGCTCTTTTCCTTCCTTCTCTCCATTACTTCACTCTTCATTTCTTTCTTTTTACTTTATTTTTCTTTAGCTAAGCTTTAATTCATTTTATTGTCTATTATGCATTGTACAACATTTTGTGTTTCACTACATTTACATGCATACACAAAATATAATTTACTCTCTCTCTTGCAACCCATCCAGTTGGTCCTCTTCCTCTCCACAAATGGTCTCCCTTCTAATTATATGTCACACACACACACACACACACACACACACACACACACACACACACACACTCATGTATGAGAGAAAAATGTGATATTTGTCTAAGTCAAGTATATACATGTATACATACACACATATATACATATATACATACATATACATATATATATTCATACAAAGATTTTAATTATAGTTTCCTTATACAGGGTATTATGAATATCACAGAAGCCATGGTCCAGTGTCAAATGTGAGATATGTGCCCTCATATTGTTGGTCAGAGGTATCTGGGAGACCCTGCTCCTCCAATTACTACAGGCAATTGCCATTGTTTCTGATTGTCCATGAGAACTTGATGATAAGACCCTACTCTTGAAGAGACCACACACATTGGTCATAGGACATGGAGAAATCAAGTTGAACTGAGCAGAAAGCTTCCTCGATGCTGGCTACGTCTCATAGAACTGGAAAGTGCTATGCAGGTTGGTGGAGGAGGGTAAGTCATCAAACAAAATCATTCATCTGTGAAGCCTGTGAACTGCAGTAGTGACTGGCATGGCAAGATACACCCATAGGAGCAGTAGTGGCACAATTGCCTTCTAATCTGATTTAAGGCCATCTACAGAAAGTAACACATGCTGATACTAAAAATCTGGCCAAGAACCTGTAGTTATTTGTAGTGGGGTCATAGGCTCCAGTAGTGACCTAAATAATATTATTTAGTTAAATGGATATAGTACCAAACTTCTCTCTAAATTCATATTTCTCTACCCATAGATTAGTGTAGCTCTCAGATAAGTTTCTTTGTTCAATGGATGGTGGTAAATACAGAAACTGATAAAAGTGAAAATAATAAGTATCATTGGAATTTACATCAACAAATGAGACATCTACATCCCACATCCTTCCCCTATGAAAATAAGGCCATTGCAGGAGAGAGGGTAGAAAGACTGTAAGAGACATAGATTGGCTATGAGCAGAACAAACAGTGCCTTCTGTACATGACAGGACCACTGAAATCATCTAGTCAACTCAACTGCCATCACCTGAATAAGATTAAGCCATTAAAAAATTCTAAGATGGAGTGAGAAGAGAATTGTGAGCCCCTATTCCTAACTGAAAAACTATGAACAACTGATGTCTTCTGGGAGAGGGAGAGTCAGTTTACTTTAAGAATGTGGTTCCTGATAGATGAACTAGGCTCCAGTGGATGGCCCTACACCCAGAAGTATATGGGCAGAAGAAATTGGAATCAATGTATTAAAATATATATACATATATAAACCCAGGACAAAAAGTTGGGAGGGGAAGAGAAGCTGAGGCAGATACAGGAGGAGTTAAGGGAAGGAGTTGGGAATGAATAGTATCAGAATACATTCTATTAAATAATATATATAATAAAAGCTATATATGAGTAACCCATAGCCAACATCATCCTTCTGTGGGAATGCTTCAAGTTTTTCTCAATTTGGGATTATGTGGATTCTAGGAACCAAATTCAGATCTGCAAAAGCAGTACACGCTCTTAACCACTGAACCATCACTCCAAGCCTCCCCATTTTTACCGCCCCCCTTTTTTTAACCATATTAAATGTATTATCTTTTGGTATTAGAGTTGGTGCCCAGTTTGTCAACTATTGCAGGATACCAAACTGCTGGGTGGCCAGAAGTCATGTAAATACATAAAGAAAGAAGTGGGTCCATGTAAGTTAAAGTTCTTTGGCTTTGTGGAGTGGAAAACAGACTCAAAGAAGTTGAATTAAGGACCCCTATTGGTTTGCATAATTTTAAGTAGAGAGGTAATAGCCTTGACTTCAGGGTTGGTTTTATTCAAATTTAGTTACTCTTGTGGTAATATATTCATTATTATAGTTGTTATTTATTTATTATCCTTTGAACTTATCTGAATCTCACTTTTCCTACATTTTTTTTGCCAGTTATCAGTATCATTCTATCACCTGACTATTGTAACCAAAAACTTTGGTGTCTCCTTGGAATCTTTTTTGTTTCTTGTTCTATGCATGTTCTGCAGCTGTTCCTGTTCAATATGTTAAACGTTTTTGTTCAGTATTTTCTTATGGTAGGAAGTAGTTTTAGCAACTTCATGTACAAACTGAAATGTTCAAAACCATACAGGATATAGCCATTATTGACAATTAACTTTCACTTCCCAGTCATCTTCAGAAAAGGAGTTCTTATAGCATATTAACTTACATTAGGTCACATGACTCTTTATGATTCAATCACTATGACAAGGGAACTATCCTGGATTTGATAATTTAGGCCTGGGATTCTAACTACTCTAACAAGAGAGATAATACCCATAGACAAAACTATCCCAACCCTAGTTCTGAGAGGGAGACTGAAGTGGGAACTGAGGTTAGATTGATTTTCTCTGAAGCAAAGGAGTGTTTGGGTTGGGGTTTGATACTGTAATAAGATTAGAAATGTTGAAAGAGGAGAAGATGATTTTAGGAAGATAATCAATCAGGCTTACTGCCAGTTCTTTGGATCTGGAGGGAGATTTTTGACAGAATATGTTTTACAGACATCTATCTCATATATATAATTAAAAGATCACCTGTTTGTTTACAAATATCTCCCCACACTCTTCTGTATCTCCCCTCCTCTCTCTGCACCATCTCTCTCTGTGTCCTTCTGTCTGTCATGATTAATTATCAAGAATTATGTGTGATTTTTAAGTTAGTAGAGTATTCAAAGATCAGATGCATTAAGTGCATCAATGGACAATATCTCAGAATATATAGAAGAAAGGAGTTTGAACTTACCATAAAGAAGTGATGAAGTGGAGAGTGATAGTTATGCAAATAATTGAGTGAACTATTATCTAATATCTATGACTCAAAACAGTATACAATACCTCATAAATATGGACAATTATTATCTCACAATCAAAAAAGAATAAAAAAGAAATATTTGAGAGAGATATTAATATTACTCAAGAAAAATGAATTCTTGGCCTTCCAAAGCCTTTTTTTACATAACAGTTGCTCTGCTAATTCATGACCCTTCCCGCCAAAGTTACCTTTGCCAGCTTAAATCACACTTTTCTTCTTTAACATCTGTTTCTATTTTCCTTCAAATTCTTTTTCAGAACTGACAATTTTGCTTGGTGACTTGATAAATAATGAGTCTGATTTCTGTTCTTAGCTGGTTAAGATTCACTACCCCATCAATATTCTTCTAATATCTGACTGCTTATCTTCTGTAGTGAGTTACTTCTTATACTCACTTAACTCACTGCTCTTTTGAAGGCCTTGAATTCTGTGGATTGTTATCCTGCTATATACTCAAAGAACACTATGATTTTTGAATGAAGAAGACAATCATTGTGACCTCAGTTAAAGATTCTTACATAATGAATGGTAGCCACATTTGTCTGAAATGCATTCTTATCTTTCACAACCTTTTTTAGATTAAAAAATTGCACAGAATCTTTCCAGTATGTTATCATAGAGTTTAGATTACATTGCTGTTAAAACTTCGGAGAAGAAATTTGTTCATTAACTAGCAATGAGCTTTCATATTGTGTCAGACAGAGTGCTGGCACTAAGAACACCGAAATAAACAATTTATGATTCCTCACAGTGAGTTCACACTCTGGTTGAGGGAGAACGAAAAACAAAACACAATTGCAATACATTGGACTAAGTGTTATCATAGGAGTAAGTTGCACAGGATGCTGAATCTAGTCTAGTATGGAGAAAGGAGAGTCAAAGAAACTTAAAAGTCCTAATATATTCATTTCTAGTATTCACTGTCTCCCATATTATGTAGCAGAGCTCATCAGGATAAACATGCCATAAAACAAACAAAAGATTGACTAACATTCAATCAATAAAATTATATAGGGCTCGGTGCTCAAAATAGCACTACATTTAGAGTTTAAGCCTTTGTAGTCAGTGCATTAAATTTCTTCATAATTTAACTTTGAGTTTGTGTTTTGTAAGTATAGTCCAGTGGGATAACGAAGCTTGAACTCCCATCTCCTGTTCTCTTTCTGCTTCTCTAGGATAGATTCTTGGCCTCTTTCTATCCCATTTTCTACCCTTCTAAGTCCCTACTTGGACTTAAACTTCTATTACTTTCTACTAGCAACTTCTGCCATTTGTGTGCCTAGTGGTAGTCTAGAAACAGAGGTGGGAAGGGTGGAGTTTCCGTATGTATGGAACATGGTGATTCCGGGTTGGCAAAGGTGGTGAGGTGACATCCCCACCTCATATTGCCACACCATGACAAATCTAGTGGAAGCTTCCCAGAGAATACAACTCAGCTGGTTTAAGACTCCTTTTTCATACCCAACTCTTCCTAATGTATACTTTTGGGACAATATGAGATCCCTTGTTGATCCCATCTAAGCTGAAGTGAACCAATAGTAAAGGAAGACTTTTGGTTTAACTTCCCCAGTGTGAATAGCATGTACTTTCAGGGACTAGAGTGAGAAAAAAAGTCACAGTCAACAGGCTTAAGGTAGTATGTATATGTAAGATTTGTAGTCTGGACTTGACCTACAAATATTTCCATTTCTACATCATCACTATCTATCTCCAAGACTGCTCTGTGGTAGAGTAGCTTCTCTTCCTCTTTTCAAGTTCTCAAGTTTGGATTATTTATATCTTCTGGCCTGATCAATACATACTCAATTATAAATTTTGTAAATTTTGTGATTATGCATATGACTTAAATCCTCTGATACTTACATTTATATTTTGAATTAGTATTGCATTCAAAGACAAATGGCAAAAGTTAGACTAAAACTCTCATTAATAGCTTTTTTAAACCTTAGAACACTAAGCAACAAATAAAAAACATGACAAGATGAGAGATAGATTATGGAAGAATTAAAAAAGATTTGTATTTTAGTATGTTAGATGAACAATTTCTCTGTTTTTTAAGCAAGTCTTTAATTTTTATCTAAAAATGTGTTTATGGAGCCAACTGTGGGACGAAGTAACTTCAAAAATCCTACTATAAAAGTCAATGTAGCTTGATTGCTTCTTTTTCAAATCACCTTGTCTGTCAAAGGCCCACTCCTCTATCATAGGACAGACAGGTGTTCTATAGAGAAGCCTATATGGTAAGGAATCATGATTTCCTGCTTATAAGCCTTCAAGGAACCAAAGTATTACAACAGCCATCCAAGTGAGCTTTTAAGTACATACTCCAACTCCAGATAGTGGCACTACAGTGAAATCTTGACTACCTCCTGATAAGACCTAAAGCCAGAAGTGTAATTTTTCTGGAGTTTTAGCCAAAAAATCTATGTGGGATGGTAGCTAATGCTTTATGCTGCTATATTTGGGGAGTAATTTGTTGTGTAGCATTAAGTAACTAAGAAAAGGATGTGATTGGTTGAGGATTGGTGAATAAATGACATGTTAGTTGAGAAGTAAATCTTTAATTACCATGGAGTTAGAAGAATAGGCAGATGCCATGTAGATGATGCATTGTCAAGCAGGTAACTTTAATGAATATTTATCTGTGTAGTGATGATCTAAACCAAGGTTGGAATTTTATGATAAGAGCTGGAATGCTAGACAAAACAAGATAAATGATCCTTTTACTTAAACCAATAGGCAAGATAAGGGTATTGGAAAATGATAGTAGGGGAAATGATTACATGGAGGAAGGTAGACGTGAGGTAGATGGAATAATTAGGGGCTTAAAAAAAGAAAGTTGATTAATGCTAACTTTAAGTTGTCTAACTTCCTTTTTTTTTGCTTTTCGTCTGCTTTATTATCCATTTTCATTCATTTTACACACCAATCAAAGATCCTCCTCTTCCTTCCTCCCACCCTCTGCCTCTCCCCAACCCCCTCACTACTCCCCCAAGAAGGCAAGGCCTCCCATGGGGAGGCACATCCAGTAGAGGCAAGTCCAAGCCCTTCCCTCTGCCTCAAGGCTGCACAAGGTATCCCATCATAGGTAGTGGACTCCATAAAGCCCCCTCATGCACCAGGGATGGATTCTAATTCTACCGCCAGGGGCCCCCCCAAGCAAATCAAGCTACACAATTGTCTTGCCATGCAGAGGGCCTAGTCCAGTCCCATGCAGGCTCCACAGCCATTGATCCAACTTTCACGAGTTCCCTCTAGTTTGGTTTGGTTGTCTCTGCAGTTTTCCCCATCATGATCCTGATGCACTTGCTCATGGAATCCTAACTTTCTATGATATAAACCTCTGTCCTTCTCTTAATGCTTCAATAAAGTATACCACATGTTAAAGTTTACATCACTGTTTTCTACTTCGTAGAGATAAAAAGGAAATTTAGTAACCTATAAGAAGATCGAAGGATATGGCAAGATGCAAAATAGAAAATTGGAAACTGCTGAGTTACAAATGCATGTCAGGGATACCAGAAAAATTTAAATTCCTAACCACACCACCCAAATCTCAAGAAAGGTATTGTGTTCTCCATACAACACAGACTAGTAATTCAACTATTCTACTTAGTTATTAGATCTTAAGAGCAAGAAGTAAAGACACAATTTCCTCATTAATTTGCCTAGATCCTTGCTTGCTGGCATCCTTTCATTTGTGCAGGACCCAGATGCTCACCGTATGCACTTTGAAAACTAATTAATGTTGGGTATTAAATATTGCATGTGAAAATATTTCCTCAATACCCATGTAACCTCCCATTTCATTTCTCTTGCCCCTCCTCTGTTAACCCATTAGGCAGCTTCATTTCTATTTCATATCATATATGCTAATTTCCATAGTGAATGGAGTGAGTTACATTCATACCAGGAGTATATAAGTCATTAAGAATTTTTTGTAAGAATTGATTCAACTTTTTCTATATACCACACATTTGACTATAATACCATATTTTCTGTTCTGATTAAACTAATTTGTCAAGCTGTTCAGTGGTGGTGCCCGCCTTTAATCCCAGCTCTTGGGATGCAGAGACAGGTGGATCTCTGTGAGTTTGAGGCCAGCCTGCTCTACAGAGCAAGTTCCAGAACAGGCATCAAAAGCTACACAGTGGGGTTGGGGATTTAGCTCAGTGGTAGAATGCTTGCCTAGCAAGCACAAGGCCCTGGCTTCGGTCCTCAACTCGGATTTAAAAGAAAAAAAGCTACACAGTGAAACCCTGTGTCAAACAAACAAACAAACAAAAACAACAACAACAAAACCAATAATTTGTCATCCTAGTGATGGAAGATTTGACTACCTTCCACCTTATGTGTTCAACATATTCTAGAATAAATAGCTTTATGACTTTGAATCAACTTGTCTTTTCTCATTCATTTGACCTATCTCAGAGGAATTATCAAAACGTAATTCTTAGACATTATTTTATAAAAAAATTCTCTCTCTGATTTTATTAATTTGAAAGATTTTTTTTCGTGACTAAAGAAGACATAATGGGGCCAATGAGGTGAACTTGAGTTCTATTCCTCGGATCCATATGGGAGAAAGGAGAGAACTAACATTTGCAAGTTGTCATCTGCCCTTCACACTTACACACACACACACACACACACACAAACACAAATAATATATACATGTAATAATATTTCTTCAAAAGAAGACATAATTATAGGTTTGAATTATTTAAACACAACAAATTAAGAAAGTGAATGAAAGAAAGAAAAAGGGGTTGGGGATTTAGCTCAGCGGTAGAGCGCTTGCCTAGCAAGCACAAGGCCCTGGGTTCGATCCTCAGCTCAAAAAAAAAAAAAAAAGCCATTCTGCCAGGCAATGGTGGCGCACGCCTTTAATCCCAGCACTCGAGAGGCAGAGCCAGGCGGATCTCTGTGAGTTCGAGGCCAGCATGGGCTACCAAGTGAGTTCCAGGAAAGGCGCAAAGCTTCACAGAGAAACCCTGTCTCGAAAAACCAAAAAAAAAAAAAAAAAAAAAAAGAAAGAAAGAAAGAAAAAGGAAGGGCATGACTGCTCCTAGGTATGGTGAAGGAGAAAGTTTATTGTAAATAAAAAGGAGAGCAGCCAGAGGCAGAGACATCTCAGAGAGTTCAGAGTGAACATGGCCCTGAGCTGGGCCATGTAAGGAGCGGCAGGTAGTGGGGCAGGTAGGGGTGGGGAGTCTGATCAAGAAGCCAGGAAGGTGAAGGTAGAACAAAGAGAGGCTAGGTAACCAAAATGTCTAGATAATATAGGGAAGAGGCAGTCTAGCCCCTGGGCTGGAGAGCTCAAGGTAGAGGGTGGGGTATGCCAGCCATATCCTGTAACAGGGAGGGACTGAGGGATGCAGGGAAAGCCTAGCAGCCAGGTTCACTTTATTATGTTAAATAGGCAGCTCAGCTATTTGTGCCTGGATTGAGACTTAAAAGAAAATGCAGTGAAACATTCATTTTTGATGACAGATGTGTTTCTAATATCTCAGCAAATTAGAGGCATGGTTCTCATTCTGACAAAATGAAATAAAACATTTAGAGCTTTATGACTAAATATGGAAGAGGTGAATATGAAGAAGTATGAAACAATGTATAGGGATTGTTTAATTGTAAGGTACTCCATGGCATAACTGATTCAAATGCAAAAAGTTAATATCTAGGGTGACACTGTTAGAGTTTAAAAAAGAAAAAGGATCAAGTGGAGCATGGCTGTGAGGAGGTAGTAATTTGTAAAAGATGCTAGAGCTCAGGTTGCAAGAGTGAGGAATGGTTGCTAGAGATAGAACTACATAGATAGAACAAGGATACTTAAGGAGAAAGCTCTCTTGGTGTAAATAGTTGAAGTGCTATTATGCGTGGTCGGAGGTGTATGGGCTAGAATTTGCTAGGAACGAGGGACTAGCCAATTTGTTCTGTTAATTTCAAAACGTCTCAAAAAAGTTAAGGTACATAGCAGGGGATAATGGAAAATAAAATATAAAATTATGTGCATGTATGACATTCTCAAACAATAAAATAAACTCTTTTAGGGATATTTTGGAAATCTTTAAATTACATATAAAGAGGACGGATTGTAGTCATAAGAGAATGTAACAAACTGGCAGTTTTGATTATTGAATATAAGTTAATATGTGCATATATGTAGTCATAACTATACACAACAACAAAAAATCTGTGGCCTATCTGTGACATCCTAATTTTGCCATTTCCTTTCTTTATACTTATATAATAATGTATATATTGTCATTGCTTAAAATACCAATGACTGCATATTCTACTTTCTATTATGTAGTTCATTATTATATTTTACTTGACATGTCTTAAAGATTGTGCATTATTAGTACATAAGAGACTTCTTTCTCACAGATACATTATATTTTGTTTTGATGAATATATTATAGTTTCTTGACAACTCATAGGGAGCCCAAAAGGGTTTATAATATGGATGTAACATGATCAGACCTGTGTTTTAGGAAGTTTACTTTAACTGGCAAGATTGGAGAATTAAGAAACTGGAACAGAGAAACCAATTAAGAGGATCAATGATAGAATATATGTGAAAGCACTTTTCAGCTATAATGCACTAAATAAATCTGAGTTATTATGATTATAACTCATGTCAAAGTTAATGAGGGGCTTGAGCTCAGGATTTCTGACTCCAAATCTAGGGCCTTCTTTCCACATCATGTTCTTTGAGCAACTCCACCCAGCCTTGCCATTGTGGTAATGCTGACAATTAAGTCTCTTATAGTGCTTTGGCATTTTCTGAGGGCTTGGTATTCAGAGCTTATGGCACTTCCTAGCATCCAGTGAGGTAGACTCACCCATGATTCACAGCTGGCAAAGTGACATTTAAAGCTTCTATACAAAATAATGAAGCTTGTAGGAGAGAAAAACAGCAGCAACTTGGGAAACAGACACTCTCATCAGACTAGCAGGAGGAAGTGAGAAACAGTAAGGCTAGAAGAGCTGAAAGAGAGGCAGAACAGAGGAAAAGCATACATGTTTCCCATCCAAGAGTCGTGCCCTCATAGCTTATTCTTTTGCCTATGACACATAACAGTTGATAAAAAATGTTTGCCATTGGAATCTGAAAATCACTTTCTAAAACATGGCTTTTGTCCATGCCCACCAAAATATAATATAAATAGAATAAAGAAAGCGGAAGAAGGGGTTAGGCAATTGTTTATAATGCACATGTCATGTTGCAGTGTCCAAATACTTTGCAAACAGGAGCTCTTTGATCTCTTCCTGCAAGGCAAACACTTTGCCCTTCTTCTCCAGAGAAGAATTCACAGGGAAGAATGAGTTTCAAGCTGGCCTAAGGCTCCACATTTGATGAGTGGCAGAATTGGAAGTCTGACACTTGACTATCTAATTCCGCAGCCCTGTTTGCATCACAACATCCCTGTATGAAACATTAAAAAGTGTTGTCACAGAAATGAAAAAATATCTGGATTGCTTAAGCCCAAATACAGCCATTCAGAGAGAAATAAAATGACAAAGCTACAGAAAACTAATAGGTTAATATGCCTGACATCGATTACAGAGCAGATTAAGGAGACTTTGAACTATGCTTTTGAGGGGGGATGTTTGTGTATTTGTAGCTTTTCATAGGAGGGAAGCAATGTGCTAGGTCTAATGACAGCTTTTGAGAGGAGAAACTGCAGAGGGACTTTGCTATAGACCATGAGAATTGAAATTCTGGCTTCTCTAGTAGTATTTTTTTTTT